>PVLA01012207.1:0-46466 GCA_004027455.1 Hydrochoerus hydrochaeris | reverse complement strand
CTGTCCTGGGCTTTGCTTCTGGTTTTATGGTCGACAGTGCCTAACGTTGGTCAGTCGAGGGCGCCATTGAGTCGGCCCCAGGTTGGTCCGCTCGGTAGAGTAAGTTAAGCCAGTACAGCAGGACCAATGTGTTGGTCCAGCATCCCTGTATTTTGTCTAAGAAGTCAGCCTTTGTTTATTCTCTTGTTAGAATTCCACACTTGAATGCCGTTATTTTTTTCTATTATCTTGCGGGTCCCTTGCTGTTTCCCTTTGTCTGTCTCTGTCTCTTCCTCTGTCTCTGTCTCTGTCTCTTTCTTTCCTATTGGGGATTCAATCCAGAGATTTCACGTTGAGCTCCATCCCCAGCACCTTTTTCTTTTTAAATTTTGACCCAGGGACTCCCTAAATCACTACATTGCCAAGGGCTAGACTTGAATTTGCAATTCTCCTGCCTCAGCCTCCCAGACTGCTGGGATGACAGGTGTGCACCAACTCAGCTGGTTCCATGGTATCCTTAATTGCTCTGGTGTAGCTGAGAGAAAGTGAGAAGAGGGATTAAACTTTTTTTTTCCTTTTTGCAAAAAGAACATATCATACAGGTTGGGGCTTTAGCCATGTAAAATTTCATAGTGTGAATCCCATTCACAATTCTGTGTCATGATCACCATCCTCTCTTCCCAAAGCTTTTCAGTCTTCCTCCCGTTGGTCCCTGGTAAACCCTCATCTACCGTCTCCACACGTTTACAATCATTGAAGTGGAGTCATACGCTGTGTGTGTTTTCTTTTTTCACTTCTAGTAGCGAGGATTGACCCCAAGGCCTTGCGTGTGTTAGGCTAGTACTGTGTCACTGAGCCCAACCCCAGCCTTTGTTGTTTTTTGAGACAAGGTTGCTGGATGGCGCTCAGCTTATGCTCCTCCCGCCTCATCCTGCTGAGTAGCTGGTATGCAGCCCCTCCCCACCGCGGCTGAATAATATTTCGCTGTATAGATGAAGCACATTGTGTGTGTCTGTTCATCTGCGGGGGAGGGATTTTGGGTTGTTTCCACCTTTGGGCTATTGTAAAGAAGGACAATAATCGTGAACATTAGTGTATGCATAAATGGTTGAGGCTCTCTTTTCAGTTCTTATTACCTCACTGTGCTTCTGATGCTTTTTTTTTTTTTTTGGTGCCCAGCATTGAACTCACAGCCTTGCACTTGCCAGGCAGGCACTCATGCCGCTGAGCTAAATCCTCAGCCCTCACTGTGCACTTTGGCTCTGTAGTGGCCTGGAATTTTTAGATCATAAGGCAGTTGTATGTCTAACATTTTAAGGCAATACCAAATGGTTTTCCATTAAAATAACGGTTGCACTATTTCACAGTTCTACTAGCAGGGTATAAATGGTCTGATTTCTCCACTTCCTTACTGATACTTGTCATTGTATAGTTTGGTTTCCTGGCACCCTAAGTTCCAACATGGTGTGGATCTCAGGAGACGCTGGTGGTTCTCATGGTTCTCACCCTGGGGTGGCTGCAGCTTGCCAGGCCACAGCCACTTACCAGAGTGGTGAACTGGTTGCTTGATTTCCTGGTGCCCTAGAGTTCCAACATGATGTGGATCACAGGACACGCTGGTGGTTGTCATCATTTTATATTTTAATTAGCAATAATCATACCCTTGGATAAATCTCATTGGTTGTACAAGGCTTTGTAATTTTATATTTTAACACTTACCAGTCCAACTGTTTTTTTATTTTTTTAAATTTATTTTATTTTAAGGAGAATAAAACAAAAGAGGACAGATCTAAGCAGATCAGAACAGAACAATGTAAGCAACACAGCACTTCACAACAAGACAACTGGATATTAACAGTAGCTGTCATAATGTCTCTTTCTTTGAAATAGCTGAGCTTAGCTTTATACACAATAATGTCAAACATAACAAAATAGAATAAAACCACTCAAGAGAATGAAAGTATTGTAAGGCATTCTGAACCAAATAACCGAAGATGAACAATGGCTGCTATTTTATCTCATTTTCCATACAATTTTTGGTTATACTATCATACATATTAAAATCCAATAAGACACAAGGTGATAGAACCAATGGTAATAGAAAATCAAGAGCATGGTAGGACTTCAGAGCAAGATGATATTAAATCAGCAATGGCTGCCATATTGTCTTGCCTTCAAAGTAACTATTCATACGATCACATATATTAAGATCAAACAAAACAGAATAAAATCATCCTAACCAATGAATGAAAACATAAGACTTCAAAGCAGTATAGTGGTGAACCATGATTACCATAAATTCTTCTGTACTCTTACCATTTCTTACACTAGGGAGACTATACGGTATTTATACATGTAAGTTTGATTTATTTCACTTATGAGTATAGATTCAAGTTGCAAGTCCAACTGTTTAAACACAGAGTGACCAAAAATCGCATATATTTGTTAATTTTACAAGATAAAATAACAGGAAATATAAAATGATAATCAAATGTATCCAGTAATTTTTCTGTGTGTGGTATATCCTACAACATTCAGTACAGAACACAATGTTGTAATCTGGACAGTAGCATCTAGTTTCTTTCCAAATTCTTTTTGTGTTATCGTCTTTCTTTGAATAACACACTTTACCCTGTTGTGCTGGCATTTTCTTTTGTACTGTGGTGACAGAATTTCAATAAAGTGTCTCCCCACTCAATGCAATGGTAAAGGCATTGACCAAAGACATTTTAGTTGGCATTTTGCTACCCACATTTTTGACCTAATCTAAATTTGAAATGACTTTTTGAACCTCTTGTTTTGAATAAATAACAAACAAGTCCCATATTGTTTGGTACAGAAGGTGCACAAATATTTATAATGTTTTTCCTCATTTTTTTTATTATTATGGGGTAGCTTGTTAGACACTGGTCCACTCTATCAAGACCACCCATAGATTTATTATAGACATTGGCCACTTTTGGAATTTTTAAAGTTTCATTTCTTCTTTCAAGTTCTATGATTTCTGCATGGTGGATAGTTGGTAGTAAGGCGATGTCTTTCTATTTCATAACAGACTTTTCCTCCCTGATATGCTCACATTTCTTTTTTTTTTTTCAGTTTTTTTTCTTTTGAGGATCTTTTGACATATTCTTCCTATTCATCTCAGTGTTCCAAATGGGCCTATTTTGTATTGCAAAAGAATCTCACTGGGTGCTAGAGAAGCACAAAACTTACCTCTAGTGTACTTTAAGAGAAGCGTTTTTATAGCTTATAGCACAACATTACAGGTTATTTTTCACAAGTCAACACAAATTAGTAAAAGAAAATATAAAAACATTAGATTTCACTAGAAAAAAATCAAAGGTAAGTACAATGTTCTAAAGAAAAATAAATAAAAATATGTAAAGATAGGCAAAACAAGCAGACATATGAGTGTATCCAGTGCCAATAAGAATTGACCGGTTGAAATGACACCTGTCCGACACTTGACATAAAGAAGCATGCTGCCCCAGTAGCACTTGGGGTCAGCTCTTAAGTGGTTAAAACATTTCAGTCCTTGAAAAAAGGAACCTCCCTGGTAAGCAGCTGTGGCTTGAGTGAGAAGTGGGCGAAAGGTTTATTTCAGCTCACAGTTTGCAGAGGTTTCAGTCCCTAATTAGCTGGTTCTGAGCAGAGGGGCATCACGGAGGAGAAACAGTCCACAGCAAGCAGGTTGGATGAATCGAAGCAAAAATAGCAGCGGCAAAGCTACTTTCTTTACGATCCTTTATATTCCATCCAGGCTACAAATCTATTGAGTGGTGTCACCCACACCCAGGTTGGGTCTCCCATGACCCACACCCAGAACTGCGCTAACCCAATTCAGTTACCACACATCTGTAATCCATATCACACATCCACGAGCCAGTCACTTACCAAAAGTCCCACCTATGAGCATGTGAGACTTTTGGGGGGGTGCTAAATAGAAACCATGGCACAACCAGAGGCCAAAGAAGTCATCACATGTTCATGACTTAAAGATGACTGAAAACGGAAACACAATATAACCAGACCTAGGGGAGTTAGCACAGGCGACCCTCAGAAGGCAATTCGTAGCCATCATGCTTATGTTAGAGAAAAAGAAAGATCAAGTCAGCGACCTAACCATACACTGCAAAGAACTAGAAAAAGGCCTTGCTAAACCATGGTGATGAGGCTGATGCCATGAGAATCTGGCCTAATTTCTTAGGAAATTATGTTCCGTGTTCACCTTGTAGTTCAGGCTGGTCTTCAACTCACTATGTAGTTCAAACTGTCCTTGTACTCACAGCAATTCGCCTGCCTCAGCCTCCCAAGTGCTGAAGTAACAAGTGTGCACCACCATGCTTAGCCCTGATTCTTCTAGAGTGTGTGCATTTTTTTCCCCTGCTGCTGCCCATTGCTCATGGACATCAAACTCAGGCTTCTTCAGACTTTCAACATGGACTCACACCAGGGTCTCTCTGCATGAGATCCCAGAGTCTCTGGTCAGACTGCTGCCACATCCTTGGTTGTTGCCGCGTGTGGCGTGTGGCCATGGCTGCATACAGGACAGAAAAGATGACTCAGAGATGAGACAGTAGGATGCAGAGGGGCCGATTGCAAAGTCTCAGGAAAACAGCAGTGAGCCGAGACCTCTGCAGTTATTTATCCAGAACTCAAGGATATGAGAACAAAGACGCAGAAGAGAAGTATTTGTGATAGGTTGTACAGGAGCTTTTGTCGGGGACAGGGCCAGAATGGGCTGGTTTATTAGGTGACACGTGTTGATCTAATTTAGGCACTCTTATCAGGGAGGGAAGACACATGGCCAAAACAAACAACTCTGAGAACAAACGACTTTTAATTCTACTGACTGTTGTCCTGCTCTAAACTCGAACCATGCTTTCTAGGAGCTGTTTTTTCTAAGGTCCCTTCCTTATCACACTCAAATTCACTCAGTCCTTTGACTGGTGTCTCCCCATTCTTGGTCTCTCTTATTTTGAGACTTCCAGCTTCTTGGATTGAGGAGCTACTGCTTTCCCTAACTCTCCACCTTTTGGACAGCCATGGGGATATTGCCCATCCTCTGATCATGTCTGATAATTCTCTTTTTATGGTCTATTGGTCTATTCCTCCAGAAAACCCTAAAACGTATTTATCTTTTTTTTTTTATTTCTACTGTTCACTCTGTGTATTTGAATGTGAGCATGATTATGTGACTGTAATGGCGATCCTGTTTGGGAAATGCTCAACAGATGTGTTTGTTGAATTCCATGCTGCTTTCCCATAAATCCTATCCCCTTGAAATTATTCTGGTCCCATGGAAAGAACAGAGCAAAGCTTACTTCAGGAAAGGGTGGGAGGATAACCCTTTTCTAGTGCCATAAGAAGAAAGGGAAAGATAGATTTTGGAAAAGCAGGTGGTCGGGTACTTGGAGTCTTGAAATGCAGAGTGTGGCAGAGGACCTCTGAGTTGGATCCTAGTGACCCCACATCCGGGTATCCATGGCTTTATATCATTCTCTTTCCTTGAGTAACTTGTTTCTAACTCCAATATATTGAATAAACATCATTTTCATGACCAGAGGAGAAGTATTCTGATATCTCTTTTGCTAGCTGTCTGTTCTGCTGGCTTTGATGGGGCTGGCTGTCATGTTTTGCAGTGCTGAGGATGGAACCCAGGACCTTGAGTTCACTAAGCAAGTGCTCTACTGCTGAGCTGTACCCCCAGGTCCTGGTTGCCCCTTTGGAGGGGTCTATTAGTCCAGAAATTGTGAGTAGCCTTCAGCCAACAACTAGTGAAAAACAGAAGCTTTTAGTCCAACAATTTTTAAAGGCCTAAATTCAGCCTCAAACCACATAAGCACACTAGGAAAAGAATGTCCTCTTTCTTGAGCCTTCTCAGGAAATCTCAGCCCTGCCTGGCCAACATTTTAGTGGCAGCTTGTGAGCAATTCTGAAGTACAAATATCTCTTGGCTAAGCCATACCCAGTTTTCTGGTATAGGGAAAATTTGAGTAATGAATATGTGTGGTTTTTAGTAACTAAGTTTGGGGTAATTTGTTATTCAGCAATAGAGAAGTAATATAAAAATTGGTGTATGTGTTGAAAAGAGAGGGCCTTTTATTGATTTTTTTGAGACATTCTGATTTTATAGTTCAGGCTCGCCTTGAATTCTCTAAGTAGCCCAGAGTGGCTTCAAACTTGTGATGATCCTTCTGTCTCAGCCTCTCGTGTGCTGCTGGAATTATAGGCATGCACCACAATGCTCAAATCATCTTCCTCCCTTTTTGACTTGACATGGACTCAGGAAAGAGCTTGTTAAACAGATTAGTTCACCAAATACTCCCCCCCCACCAGTCCTAAATTTAGGACCCTTTCTATATTTTTATAACAGGGTCTTGCTAAGTTGCAAAGCAGAGAGAGAAAAGGGAGGACCACTTCTGATCAAATTCCACTGCTTAACAGCACCTTTGACCATAAATGTATCCATGAATGAATCCACTGCTGGGTTTTAGTAACTTTATGATCCAACTATCTTCCAAATGCCCAGCTCTGAAAACATGAGGTTTGGTTTGGGGTGACAGTTTAGTTCTAAACCAAAACATCTTGTTAGAGAGCCTCAGAGGCATGGACACTTTATTCCATCCACTAAGAAAAATCAGTAGAGGAGGATGCTGTAGTTTCTTTGCACATTAAAAAGAACACATTGCTCATGTCACTTAGCTCCATTTACATTTATGTTTTCCTTTCCTGGCAGCCCAAAGCCCAGTGCTCAAATTGCATTTGGGAGTGTATTAGTCTGGTTTTCATTATTGTAACAAAATTCCTGAGGCAGGTTAACTTTATAAAATTAAGAGGTGGCATCAGAGCTGCAAGATGGCTGTGGTGGGGACGTGGAGTGAGGAGCCAGAGCAGCGCTGAGTCCCATTGAAATAGGCGCCTTAGTTCTTCACAGCTGGTGGTATATTTTTGGAGAATTTAGCCTCCATAGCATTCAACCAGTTCTTTGTGATGCCTGGCTCTGCAGTTGAGCTCCCTCTGTACAACTGCACAGCTCTATGCAGCCCTCAGGCTGTGGATGAACTGTTTGCATTTATTTATTTATTTATTTATTTATTTATTTATTTATTTATTTTATTTTTATCGGTACCAGGGATCGAACTCACAACTGCACGCCTGCAAGGCAGGTGCTTATACTGCTTAGTTAAATCCCCAGCGGATGAACTGTTTGATGAGGAGGATTACAGACTAAGTTTCGGTGTTAATGAAGTAATTGCACCCAGTGACAATACTTGAAGCACAAGGAACACTCAGGTTCCTGCGTTTATTCTGAGTTTTACAGCTTCTGAAAAGACCCAGAAGTAAACTATTGACCTGGAAGTGAACTGGAAGCTGACCTGGAAGTGAACAACTGAACTGGAAGTGAGCTAGTGACCCAGAAGTTGACTACTGCCCCAGAAGTGAAATCCAGTTCTGTCATCCACCTTGCGGGTTTCATCTGGGACAGCAGTGCGTAGGTCTAGGCTCTGAGAAATGGGCAGCCTGGGTGGGAGCAGAAAAAGAAGTGGCTGAAGGATGGGTGTGAGGAGCCAATACCCAGGGAAGCACTGGTCACTGGCCATGCTTTCTCAGCAGCTGCCTACTCTGCTGTCCTCTCCCTGGAGCAATGGCCAGGGCTGCTGGGACTATGGGGCAGCCCGAGGGCTGATTTCCTGCAAGCCTGCTTCCCTGCAGACCACCTGCGAAGGACAGCTATAGCTCTGCCCTGCACTGCTACCCATACTACTGAGAACCTTGGCGCCCTGATGGACAAGGACTTGAGTCCTCTGGCCAAGCACAGCTGCCATGGGGAGCTGCACAGCGGGGAAGGTGGTCAAGCTGGAACGCATGCCATCTCTCATGGCCTCTTTCATGATACTAAGCCCTCTTCCTCATTTCCCTCCCATCTCCCATTTCCAGACCCTTTTTCCATTTCCACAAAATCTATCTGCCTATTTCCTTTCATCTTTTAGTTTGTGCTTTAAATTACTATTCTATACATTTCTCATATGAGAGAAAACATATTTATGCTTTTGTGTCTGATTTATTTCATTTAGCATTAGGGTCTCAAGGTGCATCCATTTTCCTACAAGTGACTCAGTGCTATCTTTGTTCATGGCAGAGTAGTGCTCCATGGTATATAAAATACTACATTTTCTTTATCCATTCATCCCTTGATGGACCTGTAGCCTGCTTTCAAGATCTAGCTATTATGAGTTGTGCTGCTATAAACATGGATATATGTGGGTCACTATAATGTGTTATCTTTAATTCTTTAGGGAAGATACCCAGAAGATGCATAGTTGAGTCAAACAGAATTTCTGGTTTTAGTGTTTTCAGGCCACTCCATTCTGATTTCACAGTGGTTGTACCAGTTTACATTCCCATCAACAATGTAGAAGGGTTCCTTTCCCTCCACAACCTCACCCGTGTTTGCTATTATTTGATATCTCAATGATGTCTATATTCTGGAGAGTAAGATGGATTCTTAGTGTTGTTTTGACTTGTGTTTCTCTGATGGCCAGAGATGGTGGACATTGTTTCATGTATTAATTGTAGGTCCCATCTAAGCTTCCAACATACTTCTGTTAAATCATGCCTTCCACCCAAAGGTGGAGTTTTAGCTCCACCCTTACATTTTCATATCATACTACAGGACCTTGTAAGAGACTCAAAAGAAGACATATTTCTTTGTTTAAAAGATGCGGTGTGGATGTGGGGCTCACGAAACCCCTTCACATCCCAGCGGGTGGGACTGTGATATACTACTAGGTTATTTAAAGTCCTTTAGGCAAATTACCATATGCATGGCCACATCTTTTTATTATTAAATTTATTGGTACAATTTTGGTATATGTAACGGTCACATTCATCATAGGGAATTTGTATGTGCACCTGATAATATCTTAATTTCATTTTTTCTCATTTCTCTCCCCTCCCTTCAACTCCTCTCCACTCCTTATTTACAAAACTTTGTTTCTATTTTTATCTTTTGTTTTTCTAATTTCTCCTCCCCCAGTTCTCCTTTACTTTTGAACAGTTTCTTCCTATTTCACAAAATCTATTATACATTTTTGATTCTTATTTACACTTTTAGTTTCCCACACCAGAGAGATAACATGACATTTATGCATATGTGTCTGTATCATTTCACTTAAGAGTATGATCTTAATGTCCATCCATTTTGCTATAACTGTCTCAAGTTTATCCTTCTTTATGGCTGAGTAGTACTCCATTTATAAACAAAACCTTTTAAAAAATCCATTTGTCTGTTGATGGGCATTTGGGTTGTTTCTAAGATTTAGCTATTATAAACTGTGTTGCTATAAACATGGGTGCATCTGTATCACTGTGGTATGATGTTTTTCTATTGGGAAGATACCAAGAAGGGGAATAGTTGGGTCGAAAGGAACCTCAAGTTCTAGTTTTTTGAGGAATCTTCATACTGATTTCCACAGTGGTTGCACCAGTCTGCATTCACACTAACAGTGGAGAAGGGTTCCTTTTTCCCCACAACCCCACCAGCATTTGTTATTGGTTGATTGTAGAGGACTACCTGGAAGAGCAATTCTCTTCATTTTGGTTCAACTTGACCCTGTCTCCATATATTGGTATGGACAGAGCTGGTGGGGCTGTTTCTTGGTCCCTTCAATTGGCTTAAAGCACTATAAATTGGGCTGGCTGAGGAGCTGAGGTGTAATCTTTGACACAAGGTGAGATCACTGTTTCTCTACCCACTGACTCCCAAAAAAACATGGTTGAGCTGGGCTGGGCTGAAGAACCACTATTCCACTCTGTCAGCTGGATCCAGACGAGATAAGAGGCTGTGACTTCCCAGGGTGGACAAGATTGTAAATCAGAGCTGAAGCACCTGACTCCACCAGTGGTGGTGTGCAGATAACTATCTCTGCATATCTTACTGACTGCATATCACAGAGCTGATCTCAGGCCTCCTACGTAGCCCAGCTCAAGACACTCACGGATTTCCTGACATTTTCCTGTCACTCATCCTCAACTCACTCGCATCATGGAAAATGCATGAATACAGTTGGACCCTAGGTCATGGCCTTTGTTCCAGTGAACCTTCATCCTGGCTAGACTTAGGACCCCTGGGCTCCCTGTGACTATAAATATGTTTTAGTATCTTGCTTCTTGCCTTGGGTTGCACTGGAAGTGGTCGATTGGAATTAACTCACTGGATTTCTGGTAACTTATTCCGGAACTGTGAGTATAAACCTCTCATATTGCGAGGAGGACTGGGAAGGGGTCTCTCGAGCTGATTTTCTGATAATGGCTAGTTTTTCTGGTGTGAGATAGAATTTCAGTGTTGTCTTAATTTGTGTCTCTCAGGTGATCAGTGATGTTGAACATTTTTGCAGGTATGTTTATTTGCCATTTGTAATATAGTTCTGGAAATATTAGCCAGAGCAGTTAGACAAGAGAAAGAAATAAAAGGAATAAAGGTCGGAGAGGAAGAGGTTAAATTATCATTATTTGCCTATGATATGCTAATACATAGAAACACTCAAAACTCCAACCAAAGACTTCTAAATTTAATAACCAAATTCAGTCGCATAGCCAAATACAAAGTCAAACACTCAAAAATCAATAGCATTCCTGTACACAAATAACAAACTCACTGGGAGAGAAATGAGGGAAACCGTGGCTTTCACAATAACACTGGAAAAACTGAAATACTTAGGCATAAATCTAACAAGGGAAGCGAAAGTTCTCTACATTGAAAGCTACAGGAGGCGGAAGAAGATATCAGAAAATGGAAAGATATCCCTTGCTCTTGGATAGGAAGAATTAACAGAGTAAAAATGGCCCTCCTTTCTAAAATTGCTCTACAGATTTAATGCAATCCCGGTCATAGACCATTAGCTTGCCTCACAGAACTAGAGAAAATGCTCCTAAAATGGATTTGGAAGCAGAAGAGACCTAGAAGAGCAAAACCAATTCTGGATAACAAAGGGAAATCGGGGGGGGGGGCATCACAGTGGCTGACCATATCTTGGGAGCTGTGGCTATCAGAGGAAGAAGGGGAGAGTGGATTCCAGTGAACAGCTAGCACAGACTGCTTCCTCCCGAGAAGCAGGAGCACCGTTTCATCCTGTGGGCGAGAATCTTTCCCACTCACACCCAGCTCCTGAGGGCAAGGCTAACCCGGTATTCAGCTCCAAGAGATCTGGGCTCCTAATGACTTGAACAAATCCATCCAGAGGAGAGCCAAGGCTTTGTATGTAGAACTCAGAGATTAAAAAAGAATGCAGGGCTGAGGGCATAGCCCAGAGGGAAGGCATTTGTGTGGCATATGTCAGGCCCTGGATTCAATCCCAAATGCTAAAAAAAATACCCAAAGGAAATATAGAAGGCTGGGGTGCAAGCTCCTGCCTGGCAAGCGTGAGGTCATGAGTTCAATTTCTGGTACAAAACAAAACAAAAAAAAAGGAAACAAGTAATGTAGAATAAGAAAGGGACAGAGGAGGGACGATTTCCTCCAGGGGGGCTCATCTCTCCGCTCTTGTCTTCCCTTTCTAATTGCTTTTTTTTTAAATGAAGTATAAATTGTCTATGTACCCAACCTAGGGTGTAATATAATGTGTCATACATGTAATAAATATCTACCACATTGTAGGTCATGGCTCGTGGACTGGATATCCCACAGCACACTTAACTTTTCATCTACTAGGGGACATTTCTGTTGAACTCGCAGTGATCCTCCTGCCTCAGCCTCCCGAGTGCTGGCATTGCAGGCCTGAACCACTGCTCCTGGCTAGCATGCCCAGCTTTGGTTTCAACTTCAACTTCAAGGGTCATAGGAAACACATTAAAATTGATACAGGTGCCTGTATTTTTCCTTTACCTTTGGGGTATCAGTCTGTTTATAACTAACTACTCTTTGAGTGATGCTGTGGTGATTTCTGTAGATTTTCTTTTTAAAAAATTGTCTCCGGTTGTATGGTCTTGTTGGTTTCCATTCCCGAGTGTGGTGGAAATACTGGTTCTGCGGCCCTCGGTCAGGCTTTATTTTATGCAGGTGTGGAGCCAGGTGTGACTCATGCCTCATGAGTCCTGGAGGCCTGGGCAGTGCTGTTTTTGGCTCAGGGATGAGGAGGGAAGGATGGGTGAGTTTAGAAGGAACTCTGAGTACCTTGCATCTCTTCTCAGAGGCTTCACAAACTGTTGAGAAATACAGGTACCTAAGCTGGGCATAGTGGTACGTGCCTGCAATCCTTTATTCAGGAGGCTGAGGCAGGAGGGTTGAAAGTTCCAGGGTAGTTTGGGCAACTTAGCAAGACCCCCTTTCCCTCAAAAAGAAATGCATAAAGAAAACAGGAACACCTTTTTCCCAGATTTTCCTAACCCTCTTCAAAAGAAGTATGAGCCAGGCATGGTAGTGCAAACACCTGTCATCCCAGCCTTTGGGAGGCTGAGGCAGGAGGATCGTTGAGAGTTCAAGACCAGCCTGGGCTCCAAAGTGAGCTCAAGTCCAGCCTGAACCACATAGCGAGACCCTGTCTCAAAAAGAACAACAACAACAAAAAAGTATGAATGCTTCCAGTTCCAAACACATCTCATTTCTCTGAGCACCTGAACTCCACCCTCCTGTGTGTTTTAAGTCTCTGTCTAATAAACCCTTCCCGAGCCTCTTACTGACTCAGCTCTGAAAACCCTTATTTTGAGACAAGGGTCAGTGAAGCTGGTGTAAGGGGGGAAGGGTTGAGTTCTTAATTTCAGCCTCGGGGACCCCAGACTCAGCGTGGTGAAAAGATTGGTTCTGAACCACCAGATGAGACCTGGAGAGATCCCTTCCCCTTTGTGTGTCTCCCAGGTTACTGATGGGAGGGATGGACGTGTACCACCCTCTTCCTCTTCCACAGCTCCTGAGTCTGTACTTTCTCCGAAGCACATCGACGTGAAAACTGGTGAGGCCATGGGGGGAAGGAATTCAGTGTTCTCCAGGATGTGAAGCACCTAGCATTTCCTGGAAGAAACCTTTGAGAGCGACTGATTCTCCTTCCCGTTTCTCTTTCCAGCCTTCCCAATATGTGAGAGAATGTTCCAGGTTGGTGCTAATGGAACAAGTTAGGGTATAGCACACTATGTAAGGAGGAACCTTTAGGCCAAACTTCAAATGTGTACAGGGGTGATTTTAGGTCAGTTTTAATCTGATACCCGCCAAGAGAGAATTTACATCCTATACCTAATCCAGCACCCTCAAAGAAATAATTCACCATCTACGTCTGATTCCGTGGAAAATGTTAGGCTTTCTCCCCCACCTTCCTCCTCTGCCTCTTTTTCTTTGTTTTTCTCCCTCCTTATCTCTTCTTGGACTCCTTCCCCTCCTCTTTTTTTTAGATTTATAGAAAAGCTTCAAAGGTAAGAGAGTGTCATACTATAAAATTACGCCTAACTTCCCTGACTGTTAACATCATATATCTATATCTATGTATCTATATCTGTATATCTATCTATCTATCTATCTATCTATCTATCTATCTCTATCTGAAACTAATGATTTTTTTCTTTTTGTGACGTTGGGGATGGAACGCAGGGCCTTCTCTGTGCTGTTTCATTCTCAGGCCTTAAAAAAAATTTAGTGTAAGGCAGATTGAGCTTGTGGTTGTCCTGCCTCAGCCTCCCAAGTGGCAGGGATTACAGGTGTGTACCCCACGCTTGGCGTAACCAATTTAATGTGTGGAGCTCGGTGGTATTAAACACATCCACAGAGCTGAGGGGTCTTCACCACCACCCAGCTCCGGAACTCTTTTCTTGCATTACTGAAACTCTGTTAGACTCTGATCTCTCATTTCTCCTCTCCCACCCTTGGGAAGCATGGTCTTCACTCCTTTTGAATATTTCTGTTATAGGACAGTTTAAGAAAAAAGGGGCTGCCTTGCCTGGCATGTTGCCACACACCTGTCATCCCAGCAGTCTAGTAGGCTGAAGCAGGAGGATCCAGAGTTAAACCTTAGCCTGGACAATTTACTTAGTGAGATTTTGTCTTAAAAATAAAAAATGAAAGGGCTGGAGGGGTAGCTCAGGGAGGAGGTCTTGAATTCAACCCTCCTCCCAGTACTGCTTAAAACCAACAAAATGAATAAACACCAAAACCAAGACCAAAAAAGGATTCCTTTTTTTTTTTTGTCTTTTTGAGACAGGGTCTCGCTATGCAGTTCAGGCTGGCCTTGAGCTCACTTTGGAGCCCAGGCTGGTCTCGAACTCGCAGCAATCCTCCTGCCTCAGCCTCCCAAATGCTCAGGCTGGCCTTGAACTTCTAGGCTCCAGGGATCCTCTTGCCTTAGCCTCCTGAGTAGCCAGGACTGGAGGAATGTCCCTTTCACCCAGCTGAGGTCATTAAATCTTGAGGCTTAAAACACATACCCTAGGGATGAGGGTGCAGCGTAAGGGCTGAGCTCTTGCCTTGAATGTCTGAAGCCCTGGGTTCCATCCCAGTACCAAAAAGAAAATAAAACATACATGTTTTGGGGCTAACCAGTCTCTACCATCTTCCCAGCCACCTTCAGGGAAAGCCATCTGCACCAGCCCTCTCTACTGAGGCTGTGTCTTCCAGCCCAGTCAACCCCTCACTGACTTGCTCTCTGGTCCTTTTGCAAGTTTATATCCAGGAGCTGGGAGTGGTGCTGCCCTCATCTGGGACTGAAATCAAGTCCTACACCTACAGAGCTACTCTGAGAACTTTCCAAAAATTGCATCATATATATATATAGAGTTTGTTTGTTTGTTTTGTGTGTGTAGTTTTTGAGACAGACTCTTGTTAAATTACTAAATTGCCCTGGGCTGACCTTGGGTTTGCCATCCTCCTGTCTCAGCCTGGGATGACCATGGTGTGCTGCCACTCCCTGTTTAGTAGAATTCTTCTTGGGAAAGGCACACACAATCCCTCCCGCTGCCTCAGACTGCTGTCTAATTTCTAATTTTCCAAGATTTGGGGAAAGGTTTCTTCTTGTCTCTTATATGACCTTGAGTTGGGTCCTTGAGAGTTTTCTCCCTTTTTTTCCTTTTTCTACCTCAATGGTCCCTGCATCTCACCATTGGTAGTTTTTAGCTACATAAATCTGCCAATCATCCTGGCAGAGGTCCAACCTGGTGAGGAGACCATAAAAAGACACCTTATCAGTCTTCTTCCTCCAGTCTTTGCTTCAGACCCAAAATAGACTTTCTGCCTTTCCTTTCCTCTGGTGCCAAAGCCACTCCAATCCCTAGATAAAGGGTTACTCCTGCTCCACCATCACCACCCCAATGAGAGTTAATACAAGCAATCCCCAGGCCTTTGTCTCGCAAGAGAGTCTCTGTTTCTCTGCAGCCTCTCCTGTGTCCCCATTAAAGGCCTCTTCCTTCTTTGCCTCCTTCTTATCTCTCCTGTGCGTTCGCATTGAGTGTCAAAAAAAAAAAAAAATCAGCCTCGGGCATCTTTTATCTCAGGAGCTTCCAGTTCCTCACCGCTTCTAACCCCACTTCCCTGCTTCTGTCTCTGTGTCCGAATTCTGAGAGAGACTCTCTTTTCCCAGTGGATCGGTGGGAACAGTGTTCTCCCCAGATTCATGCCCAAAGAGCAGTTCACTTTGTTGGGAGGTGTGTCCCTGTGGATGGGACTCAGGTATTTGGAGGTGAGGTCATCCTGGATGTGAGTGAGCCCCTTGTCAGAGGCAGACAAGGACATTTTGTGGACACACACACACACACACGGAGGTGACCTAATGCTGGGAGCAGCGATGGGAAGGGCTGGGCAGATGGGCGGGTGCGGCTCAGCCATGAGCACTTGCCTAGCATCACAAGTCCTTGAGTTTCACCCCCAGCACCAGCAAAAGGGGGGTGTGGAGAACGCCAGGGATTACAGCGAGCCCCATTCAGCCAAGAGCCCTCTCCTTTGGCGCCTGCAGAAAGGCCTCTGTTTGCTGACACCTTGGAATCATCGAGGTTTCTGAGCAGTGGGAGTGTACGTTTCTCCTCTTTGAAGCCACCCAAGGAGGGAAGGCGGTGCTAGGGAGCTACACACACCAACCCTGGATTTCCAGTTGCTTTATTCCCTGGGGGTGGACCTGTGGTGTGCAAGATCAGCTAAACACAGGTTCCAGAAAGAAAGAAGTCAAGGAAAGCACTTCTGCAAACTGCAGGGTGTGGTGGTCAGGTGAGGCAATGTTTGGAAAGTTTTTGGATTTGCTTTAGGCATTGAAACTGTCAGAGGAGACCAGGAGGAGGCACAGACTTGTCTGTTCCAGAGCATGGAGTGTATTTCACTTACATTTGTGGGGCTAGAAAGATGCACGCTTTAAAAATAAAGTTGGTGTATTTATTTATTTTTGGTACCTGGGACTGAACTCACAACTGTACACTTGCCAGGCAGGTGCTTATGCCACTGAGCTAAATCCCCGGCCCTGTGTATTTATTTTAATTAATTAATTAATTAATCTTTTTTTTGGGGGGGGACGAGTTCTTGCTATGTAGCCTAGGCTGGCCTGGAACATGGGGTGATTCTCCTGCCTCAGCCTCCTGAGTAGTGGGATTAGAAGTGTACACTGCCATGTATAACTGTGCTTTTTTTTTTTAAACTTATTTTGTTTTCTTTTTTGGAGTGTTGAGGGTTGAACCCAAGGCCTCATGCATGCTAGGCAAGGGCTCTACTGAGGCACATACCCAGCTCCCAATATATATGTTTTTTACTAGTGATGCCTTTATTTTACTTTTTTTTGTGCGCTATTGTGGATTGAACCTAGGGGCCTTTGCACTGTTACATCACCAACACTCCACATTTGTTGTTTTTCTCTTTTTAAATTTTGAGACAGGGCCTTGCTAAGTCATTAAACTTTCCAGGCTGAGTTGGGATCTTCCTGCCTCAGCTTTCCAGAGTGCTGCCTTTACAGGTGGGCGCCACCATCCCCGGTTTATAGTGCACTTATTTTAAAAGGACATTAGAAGATGCATAACTGATTCTACACATCAAAATGTGAGTTCTTGAATAATATTGTTTAGGATGGCACTAAAATAGAAGAGGAAGCTTCTGTTTCAAGAAATGACACCACATGCGGAACAAGACCGAAGGCTTTGGAGCTGGTCTTCTGCTCTTAGACTGCAGCTCCACCATTCCCCGAATCTCTGGTGTCCTGCTGTTGTCTGCCTTCCTTTATTTTCTTTCCTATTGGAGAAATACACTGTCCACTTCGACGGGTTGTCATGAGGATCCAATGAGCCAGGACAGCTGGCCTGTGTCTCTGTGGGCTCTGCCTTACAGATTCAAACAACTGCAGACCAAAGGTGTCTGCAAAGACAGCAGGGCATGGTGGTGCCCACATATCACCCCAGCACTCAGGAGGCTGATACAGGAGGGTCTCCACGAGTTCGATGCTAACCAGGGCTACATAGTGAGTTCAAGGTCAGCCTTAACTGTACATCAAGACTGTGTCTCAAAACAAAACAGTACAAAACACACACACAAAACCAAAAACACAATGCAGAAGCTGAGTGAAGAAAATATAAGGATTCTTGTTACTATTATCACAATTTTTTTCTGTGAAATTTAAACTTTATTCTATCATTTAAAAAAGTCTATACTAAGGAGGCTGAGGCAGGAGGATCCCAAGTTCAAGTCCTACCTGGGCAACTTTTTTTTTTGCTTTTTTGAGACAGGGTCTCACTATGCAGTCCAGGCTGGCCTTGAGGTCACTTTATAGCTCAGGCTGGTCTCGAACTCACAACGACCCTCCTGCCTCAGCCTCCCGAGTGCTGGGATGACAGGCATGAGCCACTATGCCTGGCTCCTACCTGGGCAATTTAGAGAGATCCTGTCTCAAAATGAAAAAATAAATAAATAAAAGGGACTGGGGTTCTATCTTCAACACTGTGGAAATGAAATTTTGGCGGGGAGAGAGAGAGAGAGAAGGAGAAAGGAAGGATGTGACCAAGGTCATGTGAGCAGGTTAAGGGATGTGACCAGATTAAATTCAAGACAGTGGGTGCAGCAGTGCCCGCCTGCAGTCCCAGTGGGAACAACACAGCCAGACACTGCCACGGATCATGCGGCTGGGAAGGGGAGCATTTTGGAGGCCTGGTTTAAGGCCTGTCTAGCTGGTTTATAACCTGGCTCTGGGGTGCCAGAAATGAGTTCCATGCTATGAAGTTTCAGCTACACCTACGTCTGAGAGGTTCATGCCAGGAGGGCTCAAGCCTGTCACCTTGCCTTGGCATCTGCTGGAGAAGCACTCATCACCGCTTTAGGAGTGAATTCTTGGCTTAGTATGAGGTCCTTCTGGACAGGAGGAGGCTAGGAGGATCAGGGTTTTTGCTCTGTGAGCTGGATGACACTTCTTGCTGCTTGTGTGGGTGACAAATCCCTTATCCTTTTTGCAGAGTTGGATGAACATGCCTCGCACCAAGCCCTGGATCTTAGATTGTGTCTCCTGGATGGTGACTGAGCAAGTCGCAGATGTCTGATAGATCGTGGCGGTGGGTAGCTGGGGAGCAGGAAGAGTTGCCAGGTGGAGGTGGCTATTGAAGGGCGCGGTGCTGAGGAAGTTTTCTCTGTAGAAGCTCATCTGTGCCATCCAACCGGTGGGAGACCTGGGTAGTTAGCCACTGGCTTCCTGGACTGAGGGCTGCCTTGCAGGAGGGGGATATGAATCCCTCAGCCCTCTGACTTGTTTCACTGATGAATAAAAGTGGTCCTTGTGGACAGAAAGACTGGACAAGACACATAGGTGCTGCTGCTAGGAGGCGGCTGTAAGGGGATCTGAGTGGGTGCTAAAAGCTACAGCGTGTATAGGCATACTACAGTCCCCATTCTGGGGGTGCTCTTACTCTGAAACTCAGGCTGCTCCGCCCGAGTTCCCATTCTGTCTCTACCACCTACACGCTGTGTAATCTTGGGCAAGTACTCTGTGGTCCTTTTTTTTTTTTTTTTTGTATCTGGCATTGTCAGCCTCCCTTACGGGGACACTGTCAGTGTTAAATGAGCTACTATGTGAAAGTGCACAAAACTCTCACTTTTCCCATCAGTACTGGGGAATTGAACCCAGGGCCTTTGACTGAGCTACATTGCCCAGCAGCCTTTTTTAATTTTTAATTTGAGATAAGTCTCCCTTAGTCTCTTAATTTGCCCAGGCTGGACTTGAGCTTGCAACTTTCCTGCCTCAGCCTTCCAGAATGCTGGGATGATGCGTGTACACCACCAGACCTGGTTCAGCCTCTCGCATGTAATACATGCTTGACTCAAAGACAATGAACACTATTTCAGTACTGACTTTGGGGTCACTTGATCCTGTAAGACTCTTCCAGGGAGTCTGCGTTTTATCCTGTTAGTTATGGGTCCTCTTTAAAGCAGGCAGGGTTAGGGTGACTTCTTCAGAGTACTCTGAGGGTGGAGCTGAGTGAGAAATAGAAGCTGGGGCAACCGATTTGGAGACTGTGGAGGAATAATCCAGGACAGTTCCTAAGGGCTGGCACGGGAGAGCCCATTTAGATCGCATTCAAGAGCCAATCGGACTCATTAAGTACAGATAACCCAGGGAGATAACTGTTAAAACACTGAGAGCTTGGTGTAAGAACAACTCTTCCTTTCCTGACAGGAGGATCATTGCCCAGGAGCTGGACAGCTGGAATACTATTGAACAAGAACTGTCGCCGGTAATCGCGGTGATGCTGCACCTAAAGAGGATCTCGGTGGTGACGAGGGGGCGGTGCCCGCAGGGGCGAGATCGCGAGCGGGGGCGTGGCTATGCCAGGCTGGAGTTTTAGAGAAATGAGCTCCGGGATGGTGGTCTCTAGGTGGCTGTCACATCTAACAAACGTAAAGGACGGTACGGTCGGGCTGGTGTGGAAAGCGACCTGCGCTGGGAGGGCCCAGAAGCTAAGGGTCTCGGGTATGGAGGATGGCTGCAGAAGGCGGGCCTCCGAGGGTCTGAGCCAATGGAAGACGCCAAGGGCCAAGACCTCTTGCTAAAAAGTGGAGAAGGCATTAGGTCTGCAGCTCAAGCCAATGAAAGGCGAGGAGAGGCGGGGCCTAGGGGCGAAGCTGCCAATAGAGATCGGACTCTTAACGGTAGTTTCCCCCCCCCGTTTGGCTCAGGTTTTGCGCACGCGCATGCGCACGGCCTGAACTACGGGTGCCGCTGAGCCAAGTGGGTGAAAGGTGCGCGGGAGGCACGCCTGGATCGTATGATACAGAAGGCGCCGAATTCCGCTGGAGTCAGGGCTGTTTCTTGTAGGTGAAGGGTGGAAGGACAATAGAGGTCGATCCGGCGCTGGAGAAGCGTCCTGATGCTATTTATCCTCCTGGCCTGGGGTAGAGAGTCTCGCTCGGCTCCGCGGTCTCTGCAGGGTAGCAGCGTGGCTGGGGCGGAGGGTCGCGCGCTCCCAGCTGGGGGGAGGCGTGGCTCCGTGGCACTTGTGGAAGACGCGGGGCTGGCTCAGCGTCGGGGCTGAGATTCTCGAGTGCCTTGTATACGAGGGGCGGGGTTTCCCGCCCCTAGAGTGACATCCCGGTACGTGCGTTAAAAAAACAAACACTTTGTGTTGATGCTCTTATCCTCGCGGTAGCCTACTTTGAACGGCGGTGAAATAAGTGGGTGGCAGATATGAGGACACACTCCGTGAGATCCTCGTCTCTACCGGCCGCTTCGCGTATCGCCCCTCCTTGCAGGCACTGTCTCGTGGCCCCGCCCTCGAGAGAGGCGTGGCCTGGCCTAGCTCAGTCTAGAGTGGGGCGTGGCCTGGGGCCGTGGCCTCTCGGAGACTCGCAGCAAGAGGCATTGCCTTTCCTAGACGCACAGCAAGGGGCGGGGCCTATCGGAGACTGGCAGCAAGGGGCATGGCCCGAGACTCGCAAAAGTGGGGGACGCGCCTTCTTCCGGATTAGGTGATGTCCTACCCCAGGTTCAGTCCTGCGCTGTTTCCCTCAGGTGCTGCCTCATGGAGAACTCCGCCGCCGCTGCCTCCGCCCCCGCGGAGTGGTCCCCGTTCTTGTTCCTGCTTCTGGCTGCGTGCGGGACGCTGGTGGCAGCCCTCCTGGTGGCTGCTCACAGGCTGGGGCTTTTCTATCAGCTGATGCACAAGGTGCCGGGGCACTGGTGGGAGGCCGGCTGGGGTGGTGCCAGAGAAGGAGGATTTTAGGGTGCTCCTGTCAGGCTTTGTTTTATTTATTTTTTTAAACAAGTAGGGAAAGCCTGTCCTGACGAGTCCAGAGTGGCTGGCTGGGAGTTTCTAGCCGGGGCTTTGCACCATCTGTGGGCTCTGGACTTTGCCATTAGAGATAAGGGCAGCACCCACTGCCTGGACGGGCAGCCCCAACCCTGCTTGCCTCCTTCCCCTGGGCTTGGGCTCTTTAAGCCCAGTGGGATCAATGGGCTGGAGAGGGGCTGGCTGACTGGCACTGTTTGGTGACAGTGGCCCTCTGCCAAGCTTGATGCTTCAGAGGGATTTTCTTATGCACCCCTCCCCACCTCCTGGAAAGCTACTTTCTGCGGTTTCTGTGCATATTTCCACAAGTGGAGACTGAGGCCGGGAGGGTGACCTGTTGGGTCAGAGAGGTGGTAGCAGTTTTCCCCCAGGTGAGCTCACAGGTGTCTCTGAATCATTTGCTTCTCTCAGAAATCGACCCGTTCCCCAGACCTCCTCTCCAGTCCTCTTCCTCCTAGCCGAGAGCAGTGCTGCTGACCTGGAGATGCCTGGAGGTTTCAGGCTGTGTGGATGCTGGGGCTGAGGGTCCTCTATGCAGTTTGTCTGGGAAGGTGCTTTGGTGCCAGCCATGTGACCGGCTCAGCCTTGTTGGGATGAAGCCAGGTGGGCTGGAGTTCGCAGTCCAGGTGCCAGGCCCTGCAGGGATATCACAGAGCAGGCAGAGGCCCAGCTGGTAGCCTCCTACCCCTGGCCAGATTTCCCTGCCTTCTGTTTACACCTCTCCTCTCCTCCTGCTCGCCCTATGTCTGTGAGGCGGGCAGCGTAACAGCCTGGCAGTTACCGTTGTGCATTCTGGTGGACTTTGCCTCTTTCTTGGGCAGGTCTCGGTGTTCTTATCTGCACAAGAAATAAAAAAATGAGGGCTGGGGATTTAGCTCAGTGGCTTAAGCGCTTGTCTGGTAAGTGCAAAGTCGTGAGTTTGATCCCTGGTACCAAGAAGAAAGTCGAGACTTTGGTAACCATTTCACCAGTTCCCACATTCCTCTGCCTTCAGTCCATACTTCTGTCCCCTTTCCCAGCCGCCCGTGTTCTGGCCCTTGATGGTGTTTTTATTTTTGGTTGAATCCAGGGATGCTTTACAGACCGAGCTACATCCGCTGTCCTTTTAAAAAGTTATTTGTTTGGAGACAGGGTCTCGCCAAGTCGCTCCTCCCTGCCTGTGCCGCCTCTTGACTGCCTGGCTCTCCTCTCTCCCCGCCCAGGTGGACGAGACCAGCGTGCGGCACGGTGGGGAGAGCGTGGCCTCCGTGCTGCGGGCCCATGGTGTGCGCTTCGTCTTCACACTGGTCGGCGGCCACATCTCCCCGCTGCTGGTGGCCTGCGAGAAGCTGGGCATCCGCGTGGTGGACACGCGCCACGAGGTCACAGCCGTCTTCGCGGCAGATGCTGTGGCTCGCCTGACGGGTGAGGAGGGGTTGCGGAGGACGCTGGCTGCTGGGACAATGGCATGGACCTCGGAGAGCGAGGGGCAGGGGCGTGGCGGGGGGGTGGTGCACCTCCACCACAGGGCTGTGTTCCAGGCACCGTGGGGGTGGCAGCAGTGACCGCGGGCCCTGGCCTCACCAACACGGTGACCGCGGTGAAGAACGCGCAGGTGGCGCAGTCCCCGGTCCTGCTGCTCGGAGGAGCCGCCAGTACCCTGCTGCAGGTACCCCCGGTTTGCAGAGTGGCGGGGACCCCGGTCAGGCTCCAGGGGCTCCCACGGTCACCTCCCCCTACCCTGTCGCTCCCAGAAACGGGGTGCGCTGCAGGCCATTGACCAACTGTCCCTGTTCCGGCCGCTCTGCAAGTTCTGCGCGTCGGTGCGGAGGGTGCGGGACATTGTGCCCACGCTGAGGGCCGCTGTGGCCGCCGCCCAGTCGGGGACCCCAGGTAGGCGGGGCCGGGTGCTGCGCAGTGGGCAGGGCCTGAGCGCGGTGTCCTAGGCTCCGCTGCTTCTCTGTACCTGTAGGGCCAGTGTTTGTGGAGCTGCCCCTCGATGTGCTGTACCCCTACTTCATGGTCCGGAAGGAGATGGTGCCAGCCAGGCCGCCAAAGGGCCTCATGGGCTGGGTGATCTCCTGGTAAATAATGCCATTCGCACTGCACCCCCTTCTGTCTCCTGCAGCCTTTTCTTTCTGCGCCTCTGCCTTCCTTTTACTTAGCCACTGGTTTGCACATGGCCCGAGAAGGGTTGGCTGTGGGGAGAGCAATCCGTGTGGAAGGAAAAGCATTTTCAAAGGTCCTGAGGCAGGAGTGGACTTGCTGGGTTAGAAAAGCAAGGTGTGGCCTTTGTGGCAGCAGCTGAGCAGAGGGTGAGCTTGGAGGGCTCTGTTGCCTGTTCCTGTTCCTCCCCTTCCAAATATTTACTAAGCCAGGTGTCAGGTCCTGTGACAGGCCTGGGTGACCTTGATGAATGAGACAGGTCCCTGTGCTCTGGGTTCCTGAGAAGTTCCTGGAAGGTCAGCTTAAGCAGAAGTGATTTTGTGGCCTGCTGGTCCCCAGCTTTCTTGTTCTCCCTCTGTCTTCCTTTTCCTGTCTCTCGCTGCCCTTCGCAAAGCTGCCTCTTCCTTTTCACCCGCCCTGCCTCTGGCTTCGTCTTCTTTTCTGCAATCCTGACGCCGCAGACAAAGCAAACTCCTGGCTCTGAGCCCTGACCACTTCCTGCCATGGCTCCTGGGCCTGTCTCTAGCTGGACTGAGGGTTCCTTGAGGGCAAGGCCTGGACAGGATTGCTCTTTGTGTCTTCAGGGACCCCACATGGGGCCTTAAGGAAACTCGAGGCCCACGGCCCAGTGATTAAGGAGTCAGACATTGCAAGAAGCCAGGGAGGATGACGTTAGCAAGGCCCACAGGTGCAGTGTTTTGCAGAGGGCCTCAGTACTCCAGTGGACAGATGGCTGGAGCTTAGCATGGAGCTGGGCCCAGGCCCACGTGTCTGCCCTGCAGCCCTGGCCCCCGTCCAGGCACCTGGGCTGGTCGCGTGTTGATGTAGCAGGGCTGGGTCAGATGGGCCCGGTCTTCCAGGCTCCTGGGGTAAACAGCTAGAGTCAGCGCCTGGGGCCTCTGGGTCAGTGTGGGGAGCCCACAGCACATGGGCCACAGCCAGCGTCCTGCTGTCACCCAGAACTCTAAAAGGTTCGCCCTCACTGCTCAGGTCACTGCCTGACCCCTTTCTCCTTTGCTTCCAGCCCCTTTGTAGGTCCTGGCTGGCCCCAGCCCCCTGGATCCCACCCCGGTGACTTGGCTCCTTCCTCTCCTCCCACAGGTATTTACGGAATTGCCTGGCTAACCTCTTCGCGGGTGCATGGGAGCCTCAGCCTGAGGGGCCTCTGCCCCTGGACATCCCCCAGGCACCCCCACAGCAAGTACGTCACCTCCTGCTCCTGGCCTAGGACTCCCACCTGGCTGGGGCCTGCAGACCTTCTCCCTGAGGCCAGACCCTTTGACGACCCTTTGATGGCTCTTGCGTCAGGTCCAGCGCTGCGTGGAGATCTTGAGCAGAGCCAAGAGGCCCTTGCTGCTGCTGGGCAGCCAGGCTCTGCTGCCCCCGACGCCCCCCGGCAAGCTTCGGTGAGGAGTCCCTGCCCCAGGCCCCAGGCCCTGGGCCTCGCGCCTCGCTCTGCCGCTGCCTTGCCGGGACGGGGCAGGCCCTTGGCCTCACTGACCTGTGCTCTGCCTGGCTGTCCAGGGCTGCAGTGGAGACCCTAGGCGTCCCTTGCTTCCTAGGGGGGATGGCGCGGGGGCTGCTGGGCCGCAAGCACCCCCTCCACATCCGGCAGAATCGCGGGGCGGCCCTGAAGAAGGCGGACGTCGTCATCCTGGCAGGTGGGCCTCCCCGAGGGCCCCTCCCCACTGGGACTCTGCCCCTTCTCCCTGGCACCCTGCCAGCCCATCCCTGCACCCTCTTTCCTCTACCCTCATCCACTTCCCATTTCAGGGCCTTGGAACAGCTCTGAACTTGAAACTCGAGGGGACCTTGACACAGTTTACCCCCAGGACACATGCCTCGTGGGCACCTGCCGCGCCACACACGTTTTGACATCAAGCATCCCGAATCCTGATAGATGCACGATAGACTTGCCCCCCCCCAAGTTCCCTCGACCTTTTAGGCAGTACTGGAGATCAAACCCAGGGCTTTCCTGCTGGGCTACACTTCAGCCCTTTGAGCTAGGGTCTCACTGTGTCCCTCGGGCTTGAACTTCCATGCCTCCTGCCTCGGCCTCCTGGAGTGCTGAGCTGGCAGGTGTGCGCCACCCACCTGGCTGAGCTCTGGCTGTACACAGTCACGTTGCTTAGCTACAGGGATGCGCGGTCAGAGAAGGGTGTCATGAGGCCATTTGGCTGTCATGTGAACGTCACCGAGGGTATTTACACAAAGCAGGGTGCTTACCGAGTCACGGGGCAGCGTCCCTGCACAGGGCCAGTCTGTGTGTGAGTGTATGTGTGTCGTTGACTGAAATGCGTGGGCCACGCGAGAGTGTGATCCCCGTCCTCGAACTCGGTGACTCGCGGTGCTCCTGTGACTCCCCAACATGAGGCACTGGGGTTTCAGCTTTGTGACAGGTGCCTGCTTAGCATGGCTGGAGCCCTGGGTTCTGTGCCCAGCGCTGTTGAAACAGAACCAAAGAAACAGAATTAATTAAAAAAAAAAAAAAAACCCACTCACCTTTGGACTTGGCTCCTCCATGAGCTGGGAGTCGAGGGAGCAGGGAGGCCTTGGTTTGATCCAGGTGGGGCTGGGGCTTGTTTGCCTCTTTGGGGTCTGGAAAATGCCACAGCGGGGTCTCTGCCTGCACCCCGGGCCCACTGTGTGCTGTATCCTCCAGGCTGGGTCACTTGGAGGATGAGAAGCATTCTTTTCCTCCTCCTCCCTCAATCCTCCCTCCCCCCCCCCCCCCCCCCCCCCCCCCCCCCCCCCCCCCCCCCCCCCCCCCCCCCCCCCCCCCCCCCCCCTCCCTCTTCCCTCCCTCCTCCCTCCCTCCTCCCTCCTCCTCCTATTCTCCTTTTCTTCCTCCTTTTGCTTGCGGTTCTGGGATGGAACCCAGGGCCTCACACACGCTAGGCAGGTGCTCTGTACTGAGCAGCACCCCCAGCTTTTGAGGCGTCTCAGGAATGGTAGGACCCTGGCTGCTGCTTCACCCTGCCGACCAGAGCCGACCAGAGCCACTCCTGAGAGGTCAGCCCTGATTTGAGGGATGCAGGGTCATGGCAGAAAGCACAGGAACCCTGTTAGAGCGGATCTGAAGCGAGGCTGTGGGCATCGCCATGGACGCGGGGCCTCTGGGTACTGATGCCCTCCATGTCCCTCGCCCCAGGAGCTGTGTGTGACTTCCGCCTCTCCTACGGCCGTGTCCTGAGCCGGCGCAGCAAGATCATCGTGGTCAATCGGAACAGGGAGGAGATGCTGCTGAATTCTGACATCTTTTGGAAGCCCCAGGAGGCCGTGCAGGGTAACCCCCGCCCCCATGCGCACCCGGTCCCTCTCGTCCTGGCCTGGCCTGCAGCTGCCTTGGGCTGGGTGTCAGAGCTGAAGGCCCAGGCCCTGGCCCACCCTACAGGTCCACCCCTGCAGCTGGTGGGCAGTAGGCTGGGAGGGGGACGGGGCAGCGATGGCAGGGCACGGAGCGGGCATGGATTGGGTGAGCAGCTGAACTTTTCTGAGCTCCCACTTGGTCATTTCTCAAGCGGGAGGGTGAGAAACCCCTCTTGGGCTGGTTGCTCCCTCCAAGCTGTGACCGCCTGCGAGCCTCTGCGTGAGAACCCTGTGTGACAGCCCTGCGTGACGGGCGGAGCTGGTTTGCTTGTGGTTTGGGTCTCCTGCGTGCGAGACATGGGTGTTCTACTCCTGAGCTACTTCCCCCACCCTCAGTGCAGCCATTTTTATCCATGCATTTTGGAGGCTGAATCGATAGGACTTGGCGATATAAAGGGTGAGGGCAGGAAATCACGGGTCCCACTTGAGTTTCCTAAATCTCATCTCGCTGGCCTCGCTTCCCTCTCGTCCAGACTGCCCTTGCCTGCTTCTGGCAGACCGAGGGGTGCCTTTCACCCGCTTTGCCCTAGCAGCAGCCCTGGCCGGCTTCCATCCCCGCTCCCTGGATGTTGCTTTTGGCTTCTCATCGTCTTCTGGCCTCTGGCACTGAAGGCAGGAGGGAGCCAAAGCTCTGCAGTGGTGGCCTCTTCCTTCATCAGGAGATGTGGGCTCCTTTGTGCTGAAGCTGGCGGAAGGCCTTCGGGGCCAGACGTGGGCTGCGGACTGGGTAGAGGAGCTGCAGGAGGCTGACCGGCAGAAGGAGCAGACCTACCGGTGGGTCTGCAGGGAGTGGCCAGGGAGCGGGCTGCGGGTGACCCAGCTGAGCCTCACCAACCTCTTGCAGGGAGAAGGCAGCGAGGCCCGTAGCCCAGCATCTGAACCCAGTGCGGGTGCTGCAGACAGTGGAGGAGATTTTGCCCGACAACTCGTTTCTCGTGGTTGATGGTGGGGACTTTGTGGCCACTGCTGCCTACCTCGTACAGCCCCGCGGGCCCCTGCGCTGGCTCGATCCTGGTAAGGAAGGGCCCAAGCCCCGAGCAGCTGGCACCTCTGAGCCCTTCCCTAAGGTTAGCTGCACTTTGTCTTTCCAGGGGCCTTTGGGACTCTGGGAGTTGGTGCAGGGTTCGCCCTTGGGGCCAAGTTGTGCCAGCCGGATGCTGAGGTGAGGCCCTGGATGTTGGGAGACTCGGTGCCTTTGGGGCCGTGAATCCCTCTAACCATCCCAGGCCCCCCTCTACCAGGTCTGGTGCCTGTTTGGGGACGGAGCCTTTGGGTACAGCCTCATCGAGTTTGACACGTTCGTTAGACACAAGGTGACCGGGTTTCTGGAGCCCGAGGTGGGACGGCATTGTCTGCCAGCCAGAGGCCTTGATGCTTGGCTGCCCAGGCCTTTGAGGAGACTGTCATAGCCTGGCTTATCTTTTTCTGCAGATACCAGTGATAGCCTTGATAGGTAATGATGCAGGCTGGACCCAGATTTCTCGGGAGCAGGTGCCCAGACTGGGCAGTAATGTGGCCTGTGGCCTGGCCTACACAGGTGAGGGTTCTCGGCATGGCGTGTGTACTGACCAGTCCTGTTTGGTGCCCAGTCGGGTGTATGTTCCTCTGCTGGGCTGTGTTCTGAGCTGATCTCCTCTTGCAGATTATCACAAGGCAGCCGTAGGTCTGGGGGCCCAGGGCCTGCTGCTCTTACGGGAGAATGAGGACCAGTTAGCCCAGGTGCTGCGTGACGGCCAGCAGCAGTGCCAAGACGGCCACCCGGTTGTGGTCAACATCCTTATCGGGAGGACGGATTTCCGCGATGGCTCCATTTCTGTATAGGGCCTCCAGGGTCAACACGCTGGGCTTCCTTCCTGCACCTGGACTGTGCCTGGCTGGTTTGGAGTCTCATCCTTTGCCTGCACCTGACCTATCCCATGGGGCCTGGTGACCTCACAACCCTCCCTGAGCTGAGGTGACAGGGAGGATCAAAGCCCTCAGAGGCATCCTGGCAGCCCTGGAGGGCTATGGGCCTTTTGTCTCCACAGGCCTAACTGCACTATCTCCCCTCTGCTCTTACCAAATAAACCACCTCTGGCCCTTGTGGCCCAAGGACTCAATCACAAAACCTGTGCATACTGATTTATTGTCCACAAAGATGGAGGTGAGGGAAAGGGGGAGACAGGCAGGGGACCTTACTCTCCCACTGGATAACGGGATTTTGGGGTATCTGGCAGGGTGAAATCTGCCCCACTCTGTGGTCCCTGGAAGTCCCACAACCCCGCTCCAGTCCTCACACAGTTCTTATGCGCGCGCGCGCGCGCACACACACACACACACACACACAATAAATAGGTTCCGTACCTAAGTGCCCCAGCCTGACACTTCAAGTTGGGGGGGGGCCCCTCTGAAAGGGAGGGGCTAAGTGCTCAATAGTATTGGGGAGTCGGGAGGGGGAGGAGAGGAAGGCAGGGCCCAGACTCTGCCCTCTCTCCCCATTGGCTGGTTGCAGGCCTATCACGGGGTCTTCCCTGGAAAACAGGGTGGGGAAGGCAACCAGCTATGGGTCTACAAGCCCTAGGCTGCCCCTATCCAGCTGGAGTCAGAATAGGGGCCGTCCAACCTCGGGCAGCCCAGAGGAGGGAGACACAGAGCGCAGTGCTGGAAGCTAATACTGATCTGGTTGGCAGCAGCAAGAGGCCTGATGGGTGTGTGTGTGTGTGTGTCTCAGCACCCCAGAGAGATGCTCACAGTAACTGGTGTGTACCCCGGCAGAGGGGTGGCAAGAGAGGCCAGCCTAGCACGCAGAACTGCCTTTGGGCAACAAGAGGCCAAGAAGTCCCGGCGCTCGGGGAAGACGGCCACGGCAGCTATGGTCCCGAAAGCCCTGTGCCTGGCCTTTACAGCTAGTGCCCAAATAAGGGCACTGGACAGAGGGAATGACTTTTAGCCGAGGAGGCTGGTCCCTAGGCAACCCCCCTAGCAACCAGGAGCAACGCGCCCCACCAGCTCAGAGGCACACGTTTATCTGCTTTGAGAGCTCTCTCTCCAGGTCCAGGATGAGGGCGTCAAAGTCTTTGAGATTCAGGTGCGGATTGAAGGGCGCATCAAACTCATCCTCGAAGTTGCCAGCGCTTCTTTGCTCCCCAGCCTCGTCTTCATCATCCTCGCTGTCGCTGCCCGTCACGTGGTCGTAGTCAGGCCCGGACAGGAAGTCCCGCCCACATGGCAGGAAGTCCCGCCCACAAACGCTCCAGTCGCCAGCATAACGGTTGCTTGGGGGGCTTTCTGGACCTCCACGGCCGCGAGGCCTAGTCACCACCTCCGGGCTCGCTAACGGCAAGTGCAGGGATGGTTGTTGTTTGGGTCGCATGTCCGGAGCCTCTGGGGACCGGCGTGGATCTGAGGGAGCAGAGGAACACTTGTGATGACGTCTCACACAACTAGGCCCTTAGGGAAGGCAAGGCCTAGTATTTCATTGGTAAGGGCCAAACTGGTTGCTTAGACAACCAGGCTGATTGGCACGTTGAGAGGCGGGGCCCCTGGCCGCAGCAATGGCGGATTGGCCAGATCTCGGTTTTCCCAGAGAGGGCGTGGCTTGCCCTAATCAGACTCTGATTGGATGCTCCTGAAGGCGTTGTCCTAACACCCTGCCTGGATTGGTGGTCCAGGCCTTGGGCGGGCTCACCTGGCCAAGCTTGCAGCAGATAGTGTAACACTTCGATGTGGCGCTTGAAGTCCACGGCGCTGGTGACGCCTGGGCCACAGCCACGGATGCGGGGCCGGGAGGGTGCCTGGCGTGCCGGTAGCAGCACGGGTCCGAAGCACACGGCCAGGTTCTGCGGGGTCATGCGGTTGTGGGCATGGAAGGAGGAGACGAGGCGCAGGTGGTTCAGAAGAAGCGTCAGCGTGGCCTGCAGAGAGGATGGCAAGGGCAGGGTGGGCGTGAGGCAGGCCAGAGTCGCGGCCCTGTGGCACCTGTGAGACACTAAGGCCACCCAGGGTGGGGAAACTGAAGTGTGAGGTCTCACAGCTGCAAGGTGTTCGTTGATCCCATGTCGCTAGAGGGCAGACCAAAGCCAAGGGCCATCAGCTTTGCGTGGCAGAGTGAAGTGCTCTTCCCGCACTGCCCACCCCACCTCCCACTGCTCCCACCAGGGCTAACTCACCCTTTCCACATCCGGCAGGCAGCTGAGGAGTCCTCGGGTGCCCTCAGGACTTGGGGGGGTTCTGCCTGGAGGCCCTTGGGCCATGGCCTCCAGGACCACCTGGTACAGGGGCTGGGTAATGAGTGGGGTGGGCAGTTCTCGAAGGTAATCCTTGAGGATGCCTGTGAACATGGGGACCCGCTGCGGTCAGGGCATCAGTGGTTTCTGAGACCTGCCCGAGGGTTCCCTGGGACAGGGAGTAGCAGGGAAGAGGAGGAGGACAGGCACAGGAGAGTGCAAACAAGGTCAGATTAGAGCGGTCAGCTGAGAGTTGACAGTTGATGAACCCGCGAAGGCTAGGGGGTTGTACTGACCTGTGATGACGTTGATATCTGGGTACAAGTCCTCGGAGAGGCAGACAGCCGCGCTGTCCCGCTCAAAGGCGTCTCGGAGTTCTTTCTTCACTGCCGCGGAGCCACACAGACGGTACAAGCCCACTACCTAGGGGTGGGGACAGAGGGGGGGTCTTGTCTGGGCTGCACACTGATCAGGGCCAGCCAGGAAAGTGACACGTTGGGCTGGGAGGAAGCCTCAGTGGTTGTTTCTGTTCCTGTGACACCTGTGACACTGGATCTCCACTTGATGCCCTGAGACCGCCTCCTCTGGCTTCTCAGATCACCCATCATGTCCTCCTCCAGGAAGCCTCTCTGTGTCTCCCAATCCAGGCAAGTCCTTAAGCTCTCACAGCCCCCAGGTTCTTCCCAGCCACTTCTTTCTTTTTGGGTTTTGGAACAAGGGTCTCACTGTGTATTTCAGGCTGGCCTCAAACTTGCTGTCACCCTCCTGCCTCAGCCTCCCATGTACTCCACCACACCCAGTGTCCTAGCCACTTTTACCTATGTGACCTATTTTTGGTCACATCTTTCTCCCAGGAGACTAGGCTCCAGGAGGGACCCCGGTTCTGTTATTAATGGGTTCTGGGCTGGCTGCTATGATCTGAGGGGTGAGGTCTCCTGCCGGTCTAGGCTGGCGTTTGAGTTAGGAGTAGCCTAGGCCGTTGGAAGGTCTGGTGTCCACACATGGGGGTTCCCGGGGGGATCCAAATTCTGGGGGCCAAAGAGGGAGGGAGAGAGGGGGCTCACCCGCAGCCCTCGGCGCTCGATCTGTGCAACACACTTCTGGATGATGAGAGGCACCTGGCCAGGAGGCTGCTCCCGCTCCACCAGCAGCGGCAGGGGCAGCCCGAAGACATGGGGTTCGGCCGAGGAGGGTGCTTCCTGCTGGTCTGACAGGGTGAGCTTGGCATAGAGCAACCCCTGGGGCTCCAGGCGGACGGCCAGCTGCTGGGCCTGGCAGCCTGGGGATGCAAGATTTGGGCAACGTGTGTCCTGAAGGTTCCTGGGTCCTGGCCCCTCCTAATCCAGCCCATGCTTTTCTCTAGAGCCCAACGCTCTGGGCACTTTCAGGGGAGGGGACTGTACCCTGCCTTTCCTGCCTTAAATCCCATGTCCTACCTCGGAAGACGGTGGGCAGCAGCACCGTGCCCTGGGCACAAGGTCGGTGCCGCCTCACGCCAGGGTCCCAAGCAAGCACAAGGGCCCGTAGAAGCCGGGCGGCCTCCAGCTCCAGGTGGAAGGTGTGGTCCAGCTGCAGGAAGTCCAGCCCGCCTCGAAGGGGCCCTGTGCGGGCTCGTGCCACCCCATCCACTTGCAGCAGGCAGCAGAGGTCTCTCGGGGTGGCCCCTGGAGTTGGCCGCAGCCCCCCAAGCCCATACAGGTGCAGACTGAGGTGGCCCCAGAGGGCAGCTGGGGGCACCCGGGCCGTCGGGCCTGCTTCATAGGGCTGAAAGGCAGTGGATGCCGGGGGCCCTGCAGTGCGCTCAGGAGAGTCGCTGTCGCTGAGGTACCCGGCCCTGGGGCTCCGGGTGCTGGAGGTCACCGCCATCCGCCCGGAGGCCCCCACGCTGCTGTCCAGGTGGTAGCGGCTGATGACTGAGCCCGCTGGGGCGGCCCTCTCACGCTCCCGGCCGGCCCGGGTCCCCCGCAGGCTCAGGCGGCGCCGGAGATCAGGTAGCTTCTTCATCTTGATGGAGAGGCGCCTGGCAGGGCCAGGGGACTTGGTGCGGGAGGTTTTGGTTGGGGGGCTGGCAGGGGCGGCACCTGCCAGGAGAGCAGACTTCAGGGTCCAGAGCCTGGGCCCCAGGCGGGTGTGAGGCTGTGGCCTCTGGGGTGTGTGGAGGTGGATGAGGTCTCCAGGGTGACGTGGGTACCTACCTTGGTGGGTTGGGCTCTCCGGCTCAGCAGAGCCCTGCTCAGGTGCTGGGGCTCTGGGGTCTTCCTCGGGGATGGGGTTGTACCAGATCTCGCCAGCAGGTTCCCCACTGCTAGGAATCCCCGGCCCCAGAGGCACCTCCTCTGGTGGCTTGGCTCCTCCCAGCACCCATCTGCGGCTGCTGGGCTCCAGGCTCTGCAGGTACGTGCCCCAGGCAGGGCTCCGGGATGCCTCAGGGCTGGGGGGCCCCTCTGCTCCAGCCTGGGGCTCTTCGAGGGCTGGGGGCTCTGGCTCTGGTGGGGTGGGCTCTGGGCACTGGGCCGGGCGGCCTGGAGGGGAGCAAAGGAGATGAGATGCAGGCCTCCCCAGAATCCCCCAACCAGCCCCAGCCCGAGGCTCTTGTGGGGTCAGCTCAGTGCCGGCCTGCACTGAGTGCCACTGACTGACACATGGGGATGCCCTGTCCTGACCCGGGCCGCAGTCATTGCCCCCAGGGACCTACTGTCTCCTGTGGAATGGGCAGCCACAGGCCAGCTGTCTCCCTGCTGTCCAGCTCGGTTCCTAGCATTCCAAAGGGAGCTGAGTGCTCACAGCCCAGGGCCCTGGGCAGCTGTCCTTGGGCCCTCAGGCCCCGGGATCTGGTTTCTCCTGTGCCTTAGTCCTAGCTGCTCGCTGGGTGCACTGATTGGAGTGAGTCCCTGCCCTCTACTGAGCTGCAGCAGCATCCTCCCGGGAAGGAGGGACGTACGGATGGACAGACAGACAGACACAGCACTCACCTCCAGGAGGACTCGGAGAGCTCCCAGACACCGCGCCCCAGCCAGCGCACAGCCCAGAGCAGACGCGGGCTCAGGAGCAGGGTGAGGACCACCGTGCCCTGCACCCGCAGCAGCCCAAACTGCGCCCCCAACCCAGGGGCGGGTCTGTCCCTCGGCCCAGGCCGGCTCCCACGGTCCAAGCCTCGTGGCCTCCCGAGTCGCCATCCCCTGTCCGCCTATTTCCTGTGTGTGTTTACGTGTGGGCACCCCCGTCCTTCGTCCGGCTCTGGGAACCCCGGGGGAGGAGAGGTCAGGTCGTGGGGCAGCCGCTGTCCTTTTTAACGGACACCCCGCCGTGTCCCCTGCGGCTCCGGTCTCCCTGAGGTCTGGCTTTGCTGCCCCCGGACCCCGGTCCCCCGGTCCCCCGGCCACCTCTGACTCCCGCCCTCCAGGACACACGGTGTCACAGGCCACATCACTGTTTAACTCAGTCTACCGGCCCCCCGGCGAGCTACCGAAAACAACAACCACAATAAAAACTGCCGTGTGCCTCAGTTTCCGCCCCTGGATAAAAGGGTCCCGGTCTCCCCGGCTGCCCGGGGCAGGCGCAGCAACAGCAGCCCGTGCAGACAGGAGGTCGTGGGATGCGGGGCGCGGCTCCTCCCCGCCACCCCATTTCCTGTCGGGGCGAGGCCCCCTCCCGGGCCTCCCGCGGGGCCCCACATAACGGTCCGCGCCCCCCATCCCCGCAGCCCGCGGCTCCCGGGACCCCCGCGCGCCCCGTGCGCGCTCCGGTCCGCAGTGGGCTCGGCGGGGCGCCACTATCCCCCCACTCCGTTCCCTCCGTCTCCGTGCTGTCTCTCCTGGGTGGGGGGGGGTCCCAGGACCCCAGGCCGCGCTCGCGAACTCCTCACCACCCCGCCCTGCCCCATCCCGCCCGCCCTCACCGCGCTCCTTGGCGTCTGACTTTTTCCGGGGAAGTTTCTCCCGGCCCCGCAGGCGCGAGAAGGTTTTCCACAGCAGCGGCTCTGCCATGCTGGGGCCCGGGCGGCCGAGCCGAGCCAAGTGTGGGTCCCCCCACCCTCTGCTCGGCCCATCCCCGCGCCCCGCCCCGGCTCGGCCCCGCCGGCAGGAAGCGCATTCCGGGAATGCTTGGCCCTAAGTTTTTTCTCCTCCTCCTCCCTTCCCCTTCCAGCTGCCCGAGCGGGCGCTGCTGGGAGATGTAGTCGCCCCGGCCTGGTGGGCGCTGCACAGGGGGGTTGCAGGCTGCCCCGCACCGCTGCGCCAGGCCCCAGGCTGCCCTCTTACCCGCCCTGGACCGTGGTATCTGCTCTGTCTCCAAAACGCACCCAGCACCCAACCCCCGTCTTCCTTTTCCCTCCGTGACTTCAACCAGGCCCAGGCCCTGGCCCTGGCGTCTTCCCTTTCCATGGCCCGCTCTCCACGGAGCCTCTTCCCTGATCTCAAGGTCATCCCTGCCTCTGCCTGCTCACCCAGCGGCCTCCCCAGCCAACGGTCAGGTCTCCGGGGTTGTTTTCACCAACTGTCCCCAAACTTGGTGTAAACAGCTACTCACAGCTGCTGTTGGTCGGAAACAGGGCCAGGGCCTAGCTGGCATGGTTGTCTGTATTCAGTGGAGAGGGTTAGGGGTGGCACAAAAAACAGAGAGAGAGAGAGAGAGAGAGAGAGAGAGAGAGAGAGAGAGAGAGATATATGCAATGGGTTCCCCTAGAGGCGTCTTCATTCATAGGTTGTATCTATCAGTTTTCCATTAGGATAAGGAAAGACCCAAGGCTGGTAACTTTGTAAAGCAAAGAGGTTCGTTTAACTTGCAGTTCTGGAGGTTCACCAGCTTGGTGCTGGCCAAGGTGCCAGGCTTTAGGCATCCCAGGGCAGGAGAGAAATGTAGGAAGAGGGGATAAGAGGTCCTGTCTCTAGACAGGAAGCCAGACAGTGACTCTGTGGGGTTGGGATGGGGCTCACTATTGTAACAACTCACTCATCCCCAAGAACGTCTTAATTCCTCTTGCGGGTACAGCCCAGTGAGCTAACCACCTGCCTCTTGGCCCCATCTCTTAATGCGGCCACCGGAGACCAAGTTTCCAACGCACCAAGCCCTCAGCATGGCACAGGACTTGCACCGATGCCGGCTGTGGGCAGGAATCTCCACCACAGCTGTGGGCTTTTCATATGTCCTCCTGTTCCTCTCGCTATGGTGGCCATGGGCCATTGGACTTTTTAGCTACTCAGAGTTCCAACAATGCACAAGGCAGAAACTGCATTTCCTTTTCTGATAGCACTGGGCATTACACTTTGCACTGATCAGATTTTCATGTCTGGAATGAAACCTCTGCCACCTGCCATCTAAAGGAGGAAGGCTTGGATTTGACCCATTGCTTCTGAGGGTTTAGTCGTGGTCACCTGGCTTTAAGGCAGGAACGCCAGGCTAGAAGGACATGGAGGGGGAAATTGCCCAATCCATGACAGCCAAGAGCCAGCCAGCAGGGAAAGTCCCAGAGGAAGAGGTTAGGGACCAGGCACTCCTCAAGGTGGTGACCCACGACCCACCCAGACATACCCAGAAGTATATTTTCCTCATGTTCCAGGCACCCAGTGGGCAGTCAGGATCAACCATCAGACACACTGGTCATTTCCAGCATTGAGGACAGGGGACATAGACCCGAGTCTCTCAGCGGAAGTCATGCCTCGTGAATGATGGGACTGGAGATGTTCTTATGGGAATATAACCCACTTTACCTCTGTGTTTTCTGCCCCCCCTTTCCTCTCTATGGTTTCCTTCTGCCATTCTCCTCAGCAAGCTCATCCTGCCCCAGGGCCTTTGCACACACACACACACATACACTTTTGTCTGAGAAACTCAGGTTTTCCTGAGATTTTCCCTTGTGTTTTAGGTCCAATGGTACCTGCTTGGGAGGCTCTCTTCTGCCCATCCACTGCTGTCCAGCTGTTACTGGATATTCAGATAGGCTATCTAGTGCTGGAGGGGTAGCCAAGAGCCCTATACATAGGAATTTGTCTCTGTGTGTGTGGTTTTAAAGTCTCACTGTGTGTTTATCCTACTTGGGCTTCTTGGATATGTGAATTCATGCCTTTCATTAGCTCTGGGCCATTGTAGGCCAGTATTTCGTCAAATAATCTTCCTGCCTATTCTGTCCTGTCTTTTTAGATTCCCACTGTGTGGATGTTGGTAAACTTGTTGGCGTCCCATATGTCCCTTAGGCCTTGTTTCTTTTTCTTGACCGGGTGTCAGTCTGGAAAAGGAGAGGAAGGAGAACCTCACAGGCCCAAGTCAGGGGCAGAGCTAGAGTACCCTGGAGCCTCGGAGGAGGTAGGGGTCCCCGCCTCCACTGCATCAAACAGCTAAGCAACACCCTCAGGCCGGGTTCGGGGTCCGTTTCTGTCAGCCTGGCTGCTCGGGAGGTGAGGTGGGGAGAACCCCGGCCTGGGTTACACACTGAAAACAAAAACCAAAAACCAAAGCAAAACAAAAACCCCAAACAGCAACGAAACTGCCTTATGCTCTATAGTATTTATTATATTTTGCAAACCCGTCCAACCATCTGCGTCTTTGTCTGTTGCCTTTCCTTACATGTAGCTCATTTAATTCATCACTGGCTATAATGCTTGATAAACAGGGATAAATTATTTGCAAGTTGTATATTATGGACTGGTCGTGAATGCTGAGTTTCATGTTCAATAAAGCCTGTAAAGCTTATGCTTGTGTCTTTTGGAACTTTGGCAGTACAGCTTTGAGAGAGAGAGAGAGAGAGAGAGAGAGAGAGAGAGACAGACAGACAGACAGACAGACAGACAGACAGAGAAATCTCAGGGGAAACTGCTGCAGACCAACCTTGACCTTGGACTTTTCGATTTCCAAAATGCAGGAAGACACATTTTGCTCGTTTGAGCAAACCCACCTGTGATATTTTGCTATAGCAGCCAAATGAGCAGTCAGCTGCCCATAAAGCCAGAGACACAGCTCAGGTGAGCCCCCCCCCCGGGGGGGGCGGTGTCTGCCTTGCGCGTGGTGTGAGGGTACAGGAGGGCTGGGCACCATCTCCTGGCCACTGCACTGACAGGTGACCGCGGGAAGCTCCCGGATTCTGCGTCTCATACCTCTTGCCCTTTGTGGGTATTAATGTTTTCCTGTGATCAACCGTAGTAATTGTGACCTCAAAAGCTTTGCTGGCTGCTGTGTATCCTTCGATAGAATCGATCACTGAGCCTGGATGTGGTCTCAGGGACCCCCACCCCATACAGGGAGATGAAAACCTTCTCTATCCTGCTAACAGGCATATGGGAATAGAAACTTCCTCTCTGGGGTCCCCTATCCCCAACCCAAACTTTGGAGGGTCCTTTGGCTTTCAGGAAGTGGCTTTCTGGCCACTACCACCTGCTTTTCTACTTTTGTTTTTCTTTTGAGACAGAGCCCTGCATTTAGCCCAGTCTTGCCTTGAGCTCATGGTGATCCTCCTGCCTCAGCCTCCAGAGTGCTGTGATGACAGGCATGTGTCACCACGCCTGGCTGCTTGTTTACTTTCTGTTCCCTGCGATCTTGCTTGGGGCTGCTTCCTCTTTTGAGGGTCAATGTAACTGGGTGTCCCACAGGGAGAGAAGGTCACAGTCTTGTGCTCAAGGTTACTCTGCTCCTTCAGATCTAAGCAAGATCTGGCCCCTTCCAACACCCCTCGCTGAGAGCTTGGAGAAGCCCTGGGTTACTGTCTCACAGTGTCCTGTTATTGATGAATGAATTCTGTGACCAGGAACTCTGATCCTGCTCCAGAGGCTTCCGTCCTTGAGCAGAAATCTACTTGCACAAGGAGGATGAAGGAAATTTGCAGAGTTCGCACCTCAGAATACAACAGCCTGACCTTGACTGTTGCTTCCGTCTGTTTTCTGTTGCTATCACAAAATACCTTAGGCTGGGGCAGGCATTTTATAAAAAAGAGGTTTATGTATCTTATCTTACCATTTTGGAGACTGATAATGCAAGATTGTAGGGTGCTGTCCTTCATCCCCTGGCCTGGGTCACATCATGTGTGGCACTGTGGTGGCATGTGTGTGAGGGAACAGATCGCAGGCGAGACAAGAAGCCAGAGGCCGGGAAACCAGGCTCCCTCCTTCCTAACAGGTCTGTCTTGAGGACCAACTCACTTCCGGAAGCCAGAATTCATCCTTCCTCAAGCCAAACCCAAGCCATAGCCAGCCTGACACCTCTGTTCCCGCTCAGCCCACCTTGGCCACCCGCCCCTCCAGGCCTCCTGGATTCCTACCGTCCCACTACCTCTCCGTTCATTCCTTCCATCTTTTATTCACTCAACAAATACATGGAAAGTCGCTCCTGTCCTAAGCATGGGGGTGCACAGTTGGGCGAGATAAATGAGATGGCCCTCTCCCCACCAGGTCTCAGCTCATAGTTCAGAGTGGAAGAGACATTAATCGAAGAATCCCACCGACGAATGTGTGTGTTTGTCAGATTTCTGTTCCTGTAACACACACACCTCCGGTGATAATGTATAAAGTGGGAAGGTCTAATTTGGACCCTGCTTTCAGAGGCTTCAGGCTGTGGTCAGTAGACCCTGCTGCTTCTGGGCCTGAGATAAGGCTGAACATCATGGCCTGGGACCAGGTATGCAGTGAAGCCATCTGTGCCATGGCCAGGCCACAAAATAGGGACAAGGAGGAAGGGACCAGAGCCCCGAATTCCACCCCCCAGTTCTGAAGACATGCTCTCTCGGTGGCCTAAAACCTCCCAGCAGGTACCCCTGCCTCCCAGCAGTGGCGGGCCCAAGCCTTTACCACATGAGCTTTTTGGGGACCCAACACAGTGATGATAAGAATGTGGGTTACTGTGGGACCTGGGTCCCCGATGTGGCTACAGTAGTGGAAGGGGTGGAGGTCAGCAGAGACCTCTTGAGGAAATGGGGTTTGCACAGAGATCTATCTCAGTGCCAGGCAAGCAAGCAGCCCCCGGGAGGCAGCAGGAGGCTGGAATGGCATGTGACAAGGTCCTGTGGTGCCTTCTTCACCTGTCTCTTCCTCTCCCAATGCTGAGACTCAGCTCACTCCATTATCTCTCATTTTTAAAAAAAGCCTTTTTGATCTCCTTCCTTCTTGTCACTCCCATTAACCTACACTGGGGCTGACAAACCACGGCCTGAAAAACCCAGCCTTAAAAAAAAAGTTGAAAACAGGATATGGCATTTTGTGTGGTCACGGGATGAAGATTCCCGCACCCCTTCCCAGATGTGCAGTCCATGACCGGCTTCTTGCTACAAAAGCATGAGTTGAGTGACAGCAACAGGGTCCAGAAAGTGTACAATCCTGAGCCCCAGACCCTTACAGAGAGTGTGCCGATTCCTAACCTGTAACGTGGGTCCCCATCACAAGCCTTCCCTCACGTCCTGCTTAAATCTTGTCAGGATGCCCTTCTGCTCTTCGGACCAATCTAGGGAGAGGGCAGAGCCCCCCACCTCCAAGTCTCTTTGCAAACCCAAAGTCAGGGTCATTCGGGGCTTGGGATCCCGGCTTGGAAAAAGTGAACTTTAAATTCATTGTATAAGAGTGCACCATCGCCACCTGGTGGTCATGCCTCTTAACTACAGCTTCGAACAAGGGGATTTGGGAATCGCTGATTCCCAAATCCTTGGTGCAGCTCAGAAGCCGTGTAGGTGGGAGCCACGAGTTCGAGGCCAGCCTGGACCCCATGGTGAGACCTCGTCTTTTTTTTTTTTTTTTTAATTCCGCTTGGGTCTCAATTTTCTACAGCCAGCCTGGACTACAGTGCACTCTGTCTCAAAAAGACACACACACACACACACACACCCCTCTTCCTTCCCTGCCCTCCCTCTCCCTCTCCCCCTCCCTCTCCTCTCTTCTTTCTTTTTCTCCTTCTTTTTGGTACAGGAGCCTAGGGTCCTGCACATGGTAGGCAAGGACTTTTGTCCCTGAAGTAAATCTTCAGCCTTCATTTTTTTTTTTTTAAATTTTGTGGCATGGTCTCATTAAGTTATCTCAAACTCGCAATCATCCTGCATCAGCCTCCTAAGTAGCTGGGGTTACCCGTAGGAGTCACCACACCTGGATATTCTTGTAATATCCCCCTAACCATTAAAAATGTTTTAAACATTCTTAGCTTGCAAGCCATATAAAAAGGGATTGGGGGCTGGCCTTGTCCAGTAGGCTCTCGCTTTGTGTGGACCCTGATTTACACTGAGTTCCAGATAGCATCAAGTTTTCGTTGGGTTCTTGGCTGTCACTTCTTACCAGCATCGTTTTCCAAGCCTCAGTTTCCTCATTCATAAGCAAAGGGGTTGCCTGCTGCATCCCACAGGGATGTCATTTAAAATCGAACAAAATGGTGCACAGAGAAATCGGCACGGGGTGGAGAGCAGATCTCAGCTGTTATTACTTTGTCGCTCGGAAATCCAGCAAAGCACCCTCCAGCCACAGCCTAGTCTGCAACCTGGGACCCAGGGTTGGCCGAGAACTTGAGACGATATCTGAACATGATTTTTGCAGTGTCACATCCCTGCTCCAGCTAACTGCACTAGTTTCACCTCCACGTGAGTTTCTTCTCCCTGCGTGAGGGTCGGTGTCTGATTTTCCCTCCTCCTTTGGTGCTGGGGATGGAACCCAGGGCATTACGAGTGTTGTGGCTGCTCTGTCTCAGTGGCACGGTGCCTGCCTGGCAAGCGCCAGGCCCTGAGTTCGATCCCTGATACCAAAACAAACAAACAATGTCCAGCTCCATAACAACAACAGCACAACGAGTACATTCTCCTGGGAGACCGAGGCAAGAAATCCAAGTTCAAGAAGATGCTGATTTAGGATGAAAGATACGGAAAAAGAAACAAAAAGAATAAAGACTAAGGCACAGACTTTCAAAACAAAATAATTGGAAATTAGCACGAGTTAATACATTGCTTTTGTTCCAGAAGCCTTATCCATGGAGAGATTCTGTAAATCTGGTCTCCCAGGGAGGGATAATTTGAGGCCACTTGGAAGTATTCTCGGCTTTTCTGATTTTGATGGGGAAGATAAATCTTGAGGAAAATGAAAACTTCCTCTTTGGATTCCTGGCACAGAACAGTGATTCTGGAACAGAGTAGGGGGGGGTCCATCCATCTCTCACTCTGTCTCTTTTTTTTGGGGGGGTCTTTTTGAGATAGGGTCTCACTAAGGAGTTCAGGCTATCTTGAGCTTGCTTTGTAGCCCAGGTTGGTTGCAAACTTGCAAATGATTCTCCTGCCTCAGCCTCCCAAGTGCTGGGATTATCCATTCATCTCTTAACAACACATTTACCACACTGTTCTATCTTAATTTTTCCTCCAGGCAGTCCTGGGGATTGAACTCCACTCCCTCAGCCTGTCCCCACTGTTCTGTAAGGATTTATCTGTGTGTCCCTCTTTCCTGCTGGACCCTGAGCTCCTTGAGGGCAGGATTGGATGCTTCTCTGCACCGTTGGCACAGAACAGGGGTCCTGGGACAAGGTAAGGGTCCAGCGACGGTCCTGCCCTAGGTCTGGGAGGAGGCTGCCTTGCTGACGAGCTTCCTCAGGGCAGCCTTCATGTCCTTGTTCCTGAAGCTGTAGATAAAGGGGTTCAGGGTTGGGATGATCACCCCACTCATGAGTGCAGCTGCCTTGTCTTTCTGGGAGCTGTTGAGGGTGGCGGGCTGCAAGTACGTGGCAAAGATGGTGCTGTAGAACAGCGACACCACCGTGAGGTGTGAGCCACAAGTGGAGAAGGCTTTCTGCTTGCCCTGAGCAGACGGGATCCTGAAGACAGTGCAGAAAATGCAGATATAAGAGAGAAAGATACAGGACGTAGGGGTAACACCCATGACGAGGCCGAACGCAAACACCACCTGCTCGTTGATGTTTGTGTCCGAGCAGGAGAGCTTCAGAAGGGGTCCGAGGTCACAGAAGAAATGGGGGATTTTGGAGCCAGCACAGAAGGTCAGCCAAGCCATGAGGCAGGTATGCACTAGGGATTGGAGGTTGGTGAGCACCCAAGAACCAGCCACCAGCAGCCCACAGATGCGGGGATACATGAGAACCAAGTAGCGAAGTGGGTGAACAATAGCCACCAAGTGGTCAATGGCCATCAGGGCCAGGAGGAAGCTGTCCATGGTCCCGAAGAGGTGGAAGGTGTACATCTGGGCAAGGCAGCCCATGAAAGGGATAGCTTTGCTCTGGGTCCAGATGTTCACCAGCATTTTGGGCACAGTGGTGGAGGAGAAGCCGATGTCCACACAGGACAGGTTGGAGAGGAAGAAGTACATGGGCCTGTGCAGGTGGGGGTCCCAGACGATGGCAAGGAGGATGAGCAGATTCCTGAGCACCGTGGTCAGGTACATGGAGAGGAAAAGCCCAAAAAGCATGGGCTGTACCTGTGGCTCTTCTGCTAGTCTGAGGAGGAGGAATTGAGAGACAGCTGTTTGGTTTTTTGTTTCCATGGAGAACCTGTGTCTACTGAGAACAAAAAGGGGAAGGAAAAACAGAAAACTGGGAGTCAGAAATGGGGTTCTCATCCCAGTTTCCTGTGGTGACCTGTAGGTGCTCATTTAATCTTTAAAAAATATTTTGCTTAAACTTACACCTTGTTTGAAGAAGTCAACCGTATGCTGCATTGCAAATATATTCATTTTTGTTGTTATGTGTCCTTTGTGTTTGTGGTGCTGGGGATGGAACCCAAGGCCTAGTGGATGCTAAACAAGTATTGTACCACTGAGGCACATTTGCAGACCTCACCTAATGCTTATAACCAATTCCTTTGTGAGAGGTTAGCTTCAAGCTACCATCAGTGCATTTCTGCTTTGTGAAGGTATTCATGCCTGAGATGGAATCTCAAAGACTTAACTTAGTTGTTTATGGTCAACTTGGATGCTATCCACCTTGGACGACCTTTTTCTGTGGTTTGGAGGCATCCCTCAAAGGGCCATGTGCTAAAGGGCTTGGTCCTCAGTGTGGGGGTGCTTTTGGGTGGAACCTTTAAGAGGCGTGGTCTCAGGGGAGAAAGTTAGGTCATTGGGATGGGACCTGAAAGAGGACTGGGGGATCCTGGATGTGATCCTCTTCCAGGGCACTGCCTACTATGCAGTGAGTGTGGCTCACCCATCATGTGCTCCTTCCATCGTGGGCTCCTTCCATTGTGGGCTGCCTCACCACAGGTCCAAACAACAGGGCCAAACAACCATGGACTAAACCCTCAGAGCCATGAGCCTCCTTCTAGATTGACTACTTCAGTTGTTTTGTGACAGTGACAGAAAGCTCACTAATACATCTGTTTCTGTTCAGTGGCACAAAAAGCTTCCCAGAAAACAAAATCAAACAGAATCAACTTTAAACCCAAAGTTTATACAGTCAAGGGAATCTGCCAGATTCTTTTTTTCTTTTTCCTTTCCCATTCTTTTTTTTCCTTTTTTCCCCCTTCCTCTTTCCCTTTGTGAAGAAGACACAGCTCAAACATCATTTTTGTGTTTCAGAACAGATGAATGGATGAAACCTATACTAATAAAATAAGAAGTAAAAAAAGTAAGAAAAAAATTGTAGCATTGGGGCTGGGGATTTAGCTCAGCAGCATAAGTGCTTTCATTGTAAGCATGCAGTCATGAGTTTGATCCCTGGTACCAAAAAAAAAATTAATTGTAGCATAAAAAGTGCAGATCAGTAAAAGAGCACATGTCTAGCATGTGGGAAGCTCTGGGTTTGATCCCCAGCACTGGAAAAATATTGTGGTATATACTTAAAGTAGAATATCATACAGCCTTAAAAAAGGAAATCTTTTTGTTTACTACAACAGGGGTGAACCTAGAGAACATTATGCTGGATGAAATAAGCCAGGCACAGAAAGACGAATATCCCATGACCTCGTTTACAGGTAGAATCTAGACTGTCAAATTTACAGAGGCAGAAGGTAGACTAGTAGCTACCAGGAGTTGGCAGGGGTCCCCCCACAACGCCATGGGGTCATAGGTGGAACTTTTTCAGAGATAGCTGGAGTTTTTTTTTTTTTTCAGAGATACAAGTGTGTGGTGCTGGAATTGACTCTGGTGCAAGGCTAGGGTCAAGGGTACGGGGTTCAGGGTGTGAGCGCTGTTTTCTCTAAGTAAACCTAGATAAGATATAAGGGACAGAAAGAGCTGTGGTTGTCTCTTGTTGGTTTGTTACCTTTTGCCCACCCTGCGCTGTTTCTCTTCTACGATACCCCTCTGCCTTGCTACCCTACCTTGGAGCCAGCTGAGTATGGACTGAAACCTCCACAAACTGTGAGGTAAATAAACCCTTCCTCCCTTAACTTTGGGTGTTGGATATTTTGTCTCAGCAAAGAGAGAAAAGTAACCAAGACAGTAGGGATAAGGATTAGGGAAGTGTTAGTTGAATGCTACAAAAAACCTATGCCTGCTACATACTTCTTCCTGCAATTCATGTGATGACAAGAGAGGCCAGTTTTTAAAAAATAGCATTCCATTATGAACTGATCTAAAAGTGGTGATTTAAATGATGAAAGATTTAAAGAAATGCAAACAATGTGTTCATTTGGCAAGCAGCCCATCTCTCTCCTCAATGTGGATTTCTCTCCCTTCTCTCGTACACTGCTGCCTTCCACACACAGCCTTTCTCCCCTTTATATGAGGGGCTGTTCAAAGCTAAACTCTGTGCATTGACACACGAGGAAAAACTGTTCAGTGACAGGCTTTAAAAATTCTTATCTCCCGGCTTCCCCAGGAATGTTAGTCTCCAGAAAGATGTAAGGGTCTACAAGGGATCAGAATGCAAACTGGAGGACAAGGTTCACTGCTGTCTCTGAAGAAGGACATAGGTTTTTGTGGTGCACGGCTATAGTCCTAATTTACTGGGGAGGCTGAGGTAGGAGGATCACTTGAGCCCAGGGATGTAAAACCAGCTTGGGCAACATAATGAGCCCTGATATTAAAAAAAAAAAGACAAAGAGATGACTTGGGTGATTCCCATGGTACTGAGTGTAATGAAGATACCGGGCATGGTGGTGGCATTTGCCTGTCACCCCAGCACTCGGGAGGCTGAGGCAGGAGGGTCACTGTGAGTTTGAGGCCACCCTGGGTTACATAGTGAGTTCAAGACCAGCCTGAACTACAAAGTGAGATTTTGTCTAAAAAAAAAAAATTAAGGACATGGAAACATCACCAAGATGAATTACGTGAGAAATGTAAGACCCAGATCCTGTTGTAGCATGCTACTGTTATTTTTTTTTAAATGAGAGAGAACAAGTAACTGTGCAAGCGTGCATGTGTGTGTAAGGATAAAGAAACTGAAAATTTAGTTGAGGGTGCTGGTGCACACCTGCCATCCCAGTACTCGGGAGGCTGAGGCAGGAGGATTGCTGTAAGTTCGAGGTCAGTCTGAGCTACATGGTGAGTTCAACACCAGCCTGGATACATAGAACCTGTCTCAAGAAACCAGAGAGGGAGAGAAACAGAGAGAGAAACAGAAAGACATACACAGAGAGAGACAGAGACAGACAGAGAGAGAGAAATTGGAAATTTCCCAAGAAACACTTAACAGGGGTTATTGATGAAGCGAGTTTCTCTCTGA
>PVLA01012206.1:0-46652 GCA_004027455.1 Hydrochoerus hydrochaeris | reverse complement strand
ACAAGTGATATTCACATTCGTCCTAATAGGCTCGAATGGAAGCCAAGGAACAAAACCCTTTTCCTGCAAAATGACTTGATGCTTTGCTGAAATACAGAGCACACACTTGAAACAGATGTAAACTGCAGTGTTTTCAAAGTGCATGTACCAGGAATTCATTAGTTTTTTCTGAGAAACAAGTGATGTGCGCATTCGTCCTCATTAGAATGAATGGAAGCCAATGCACTCAACATGCCTCCTACAAATTGCCTTTAAAGGACTTATACTTTCTGTTATAGATCACATTATTGACTACTGAAAAGCTATTGAACCACGGTAACACATGTGTGTGGTGTTGTATTCTTAGAATCACGTTTAGTGAGCTGTTGTACATATAAAAAAATGGAACTAGGCCATGTTTCCTGTAACCTACAAATTGAGGCCTGAAACTCAATCTGATAAAAATCTAGTATCCATTTTTCTATCAGTGCACACCTGTGCATGTATGTTCTTTGCTAAGGAATCTCATAAGGAAACTGAAATGGGAAGGCAGCTCCATGATCTTGACTAGAAAGTTCCGTTAGTCCCCAAATGTGAGCTTTCTGTGTAACAGCTTTATAGAAGCTGAATAAAAATATCACATAACACTTGAGTTTCCATACCCTCTTTTGGTATTGGGTCACTAAGAAATTATAGTAGAGACCCGCCTTTGTAGGTATCAAAGTAAGTCATTTTCACTAATGAATTGTTTTCTATCAGCCCAAATGTTAGATAAATGAATGTAACTTAGTAGAAAATGGAGAAACATTCAAATGTCTGTCAGATTTAGAAGTTGATTCTGACCTAAATTTTAGTTGAAAACCTGGAATGACCCATGAATGATGTGCCTGTAAACTGTTTCAAAAGACCTAGATTTTTATACCAGAAAAGTCTCTGATGGCATATAGATTAAAAACTTGATGTTATACAAAATGAGAAAAATAGCAAAAGCAAACACATATGTGTATTTGTGCCTTCCTAAGAATGACACCAAAAATGAGCATTCTTTTTTGGAGTTGCAGGTTGCTTCTAGGAACTAGTGCATGCTAAACTCAGCCATCCCTGTCCCCACCTTCATTCTGCAGTTTCACTATCAAAAGAAAAATTCTCCTTTATATTAAAAAAGCATTAACAGAATGATAGACAACATCCTTGCAAGAGATTTACAGCAAGGGCTTGGGATATTGTTCAGTGGCACAGTGCCTGCCTGAAAATTGTGAGGTCCTGAGTATTTCTTATTATTTTTAAGTTTTGCCTCAGATTGTCAAAAATACTCAATACTCAATCATAGGGATATTAATACTTTTCATTTGGGGCTGCCTTAACAAACATGCAGAGACAGTACACCTCCATATAATAGTGAAGAATTGCCTGGGCCAATCGTGCCCTCTTGGGTGATATCCCAGCCTCTGGAACCTATCCACACCCACGATATATATCCTAGGCTAGTACAGGACCATGAGCCAGCATACTACAAAGTCCCTGTGAGCATGTACAGAACCTGGGGAGATGTGCACACGCAGAGTGCTAAGGCCTAATGGTTTCTGCACGTGCACAGATTCTCAGCAAGGAGCCTAACTGCCTCTGCGCATGCACAGGTTCTCAGCAAGGATTCTAGCTGCCTTTGTGTGTCCACAGTTTCTCAGCAAGGATTTTAACTGCCTCTGTGTGTGCACAGGTTCTCATCAAGGAGCCTAACATATTCTGCATGTGCACAGGTTCTCAGCAAGGAGCCCAACCACCCATGTGGGTGCATAGGTTCTCAGCAAGTAGCCTAACTGCCAGTGCGCATGCACAGGTTCTCAGCAAGGAGCCTATACCACCTCTGCACAATCACAGGTTCTCAGCGAGGAGCCTAACCACCTCTGCCCGTGCTCATCTCCCCAGGTTCTGCACATGCTCACCAGGGCTTCCCAGTATGCTGGCTCATGGGCCTGTGCTAGCCTAGGGCTTGTAGTAGGGGTGTGGATAGCTTCCAGAGCCTGTGCTATCACCCAAGAGGGCACGATTGGGTCAGGCAATTCTTCACTATTATATGGAGATATGCTGTGTCTGCATGTTTGTCAAGGCAGCCCAAAATGAAAAGTATTAAGATCGTTATGATTGAGTATTGAGTATTTTTGACAATCTGAGGCAAAACTCAAAAATTATAAGAGATACTCAGGACCTCACACTTTTCAGGCAGGCACTGTGCCACTGAACAATATCCCAGGCCCTTATTATAAATGTCTTGCAAGTATGTTGTCTATCATTCTGTTAATGCTTTTCTAATATAAAGGAGAATTTTTCTTTTGATAGTCAAACTGCACAATGAAGTTGAGGACAGGGATGGCTGACTTTAGTGTACACTAGTTCCTAGAACTAAACTGCACCTCGAAAAAAGAATGTTTATTGTTGATGTCATTCTTAGGAAGGCACAAATGCACATATGTGTTTGCTTTTGCTATTTTTCTCATTTTGTATGACATAAAATTTTAATCTATATGCCATCAGAAACTTTGTGATATAAATATCCAGGTTTTTTGAAACAGTTTACAGGCACATCATTCATGGGTCATTCCAGGTTTTCAACTAAAATTTAGGTCAGGATCAACTTCTAAAATCTGAAGGATATTTGAGTGTTTGCCTATTTTCCACTAAGATACATTCATTTATCTATATTTAGAGATGATATAAAACAATTAATTGGTGAAAATGAGTTACTTTGATACCTACAAAGGCGGGTCTCCCCTATAGTTTCTTAGTGACACAGTACCAAAAGAAGGTATGGAAACTCAAGTGTTACGTGACATTTTTATTCAGCTTCTATAAAGCCCTTACACAGAAAGCTCACATATGGGGACTAACGGAACTTTCTAGTCAAGAACATGGAGTTGCCTTCACATTTCAGTTTCCTTATGAGCTTCCTTAATAAAGAACATACATGCAGAGGTGTACACTGATAGAAAAATGGATACTACATTTTTATCAGATTGACTTTCCGACCTAAATTTGTAGGTTACAGGAAACATGGCCTAGTTCCCTTTTTTTATATGTACAAGAGTTCACTTAACGTGATACTAAGAATTAAACACTACACACACGTGTTACCATGGTTCAATAGCTTTTCAGTAGTCAATAATGTGATCTATAACAGAAAGTATAAGTCCTTTAAAGGCAACATAAAAAGTTTTCTTTTTAGGTTGCAGCTTATGAGCACCACCTGGGGATTGAGCCTCTGGCCATCTTAGCCCCTCAGGGTGGGGAGAACCTTCCCTGCTCCCTCCTCACCCACTCCTCACTCCTGACACTAGGACCCCCACTGTCCCACATCATCTTGGCCCCACTTGTAGCCCCTGGGCCTGCAGCTCCATTACCTGCATTCGTTGTCTCTGCCATTGATGGTGCCTTGCCTAAGGTGACACGGCACCCTGCCCTTGTCACCCTTGTGGGCAGCCTTGTGGAGCTTGGGCAATGGCTCTCCAAAGACGTTTTTCAGTGCAGACCAGTTCTGGTTCACAGGCCGCGATGGTTCCTGGTCCTCACTGGGTAAGCTCATTGCAAATTTTGTAGAGAATCCAGGAACCCTCAGGCACCCATGACCTCTCACTGCCTTTCAATGAAGCCAAGCATTATATGTCATCCAACCGCTATGTGCCACTGGCCTCTTTGCATGTGCACCTCTACATGTTCTGAGCAAGAAGCCTAATGGCTTCTGCACGTGCACAGATATTCAACAAGGAGCCTAACTGCCTCAGCAAATGCACAGGTTCTCAGCAAGGAGTCTAACCACTTCTGCGCATGCACAGGTTCTCAGCAATGAGCCTAACCACCTGTGTGCATGCACAGGTTCTCAGCAAGGAGCCTAACCACCTCTGCACATGCACATCTCCCCATGTTCTGCACATGCTCACCAGGCCTTCCCAATATGCAGGCTCATTGGCCTGTGCTAGCCTAGAGGTAGTATGGGGATGTGGATAGCTTCCAGTGGATGTGCTATTACCTAAGAGGGCGCAATTGGCCCAGGCAATTCTTCACTATTATTTGGAGGTGTGCTGTCTGTGCATGTTTGTTAAGGCAGCTCAAAATGAAATGTATTAAGATCCTTATGATTGAGTATTGAGTATTTTTGACAATCTGAGGCAAAATTAAAAAATAATGTGAGATACTCAGGTCCTCACACTTTCAGGCAGGCACTGTGCCACTGAAACATATCCCAGGCCCTTGTTGTAAATGTCTTGCAATTATGTTGTCTACCATTCTGTTAATGCTTTACTAATATATAGGAAATTTTTTCTTTTGATAGTCAAACTGCAGAATGAAGTTAGTGACAGAGATGGCTGAGTTTAGCATGCACTGGGTCCTAGAAGCAACCTGCAACTCGAAAAAAGAATGCTCAATTTTGGTGTCATTCTTAGGAAGGCACAAATACACATATGTGTTTGCTTTTGCTATTTTTCTCATTTTGTATGACATAAAATTTTAAAGTATATGCCATCAGAAACTTTTGTGATATAATAATCCAGGTTTTTTGAAACAGGTTACAGGCACGTCATTCATGGGTCATTCCAGGTTTTCAACTAAAATTTAGGTCTGGATCAACTTCTAAAATCTGACAGATATTTGAATGTTTCTGCATTTTCCACTAACTCACATTCATTGATCTATCTTTTGGTCTGATAGAAAGCAATTAATTGGTGAAAATGACTTGCTTTGATACCTACAATGGCTGGTCTCCACTATAGTTTCTTAGTGACCCAATACCAAAAGAGGGTATGGAAACTCAAGTGTTATGTGACATTTTTATTCAGCTTCTATAAAGCCATTACACAACAAGCTCACATTTGGGGGCTAACGGAACTTTCTAGTCAAGAACATGGAGCTGCCTTCCCATTTCAGTTTCCTTATGAGGTTCCTTAGTAAAGAACATAAATGCACAGGTGTACACTGATAGAAAAATCTATGCTGGAGTTTTATCAGATTGAGTTTCAGCCCTAAATTTGTGGGTTACAAGAAACATGGCCTAGTTCCCTTTTTTATATGTATGAGAATTCACTTAACATGCTAGTAAGAATGAAACACTACACACATTTGTTACCGTGGTTGAATAGCTTTTCAGTAGTCAATAATGTGATCTATTACAGAAAGTATAAGTCCTTTAAAGGCAACCTAAATAGTTTTCTTTTTATGTTGCAACTTATGAGCACCACCTGGGGAATGACCCTCTGGCCATCGTAGCCCCCCTGTTTGGGGAGAACCTCCCCTGCCCCCTCCTCACCCACTCCTCACTCCTGATACTTGACCCCCACTGTCCTGCATCATCTTGGCACCACTTGTAGCCCCTGGGCCTGCAGCTCCATTACCTGCATTCATTGTCTCTGCCATTGATGTTGCCTTGCCAAAAGTGACATGGCCCCCTGCCCTTGTCACCCTGCATGCAGCCTTGGGGAGCTTGGGCAATGACTCTCCAAAGACGTTTTTCAGTGCAGACCTGTTCTGGTTCACATGCCACGATGGTTCCTGGTCCTCACTGGGTAATGTAATGGTATAATTATTATTTAGAAATGAAAGCTAATCAATCAAGAGTGAAGGAGTTTTATTGCCAAGCCTGGCAACACAGTCTCTGTTGATGGATCTCGAGACTGCGTGCCTAACAACTAAGTGTGGTTACCTTTATAGTGGGTATGGGGAGGACGAGATTAGCAATGATTGGTGAATTTGGGGTGGTGAGAACACAGGGAGAAAGTTGGTTGGTTATTGAGGGTGGCAAGCAAAGCATCAGTTTGGGGAAAAGGAAATTTATCTTATGAAACACAATCTTAAGTAGGAAACAGAATCTTAATATTAAAATGGCACATACAGAACAAGATGGTGGAGCATTTGGTTAGTCAATGGTCTGAGCATTACATTTCCCTCTGATGTTGTGACTTGAGCCAAATTCTTGGCTCATTTAGGGAGGAGCTCATATTGAGTCCTCAAAACCAGTAGCCGAGTACTCCGCATCTGCTCAGTGATGAAGATGCATTATAGTGGCGACTAAAAGGAGGATACACAAATGCCCTAACAAGGGAAGGAGGTAAGGGAGAATGCCATTCCAAGCACTCCAAAAGGGGTTATCATATAATTGTTTTTTTTTTTTTTGATTAGGTCATCTTGTAAATTTTTAATTTTATCTTTAACAATACCAGATTTGTTGGCATAGAAACAGCATCTCTCTTGTAACTCTAAACAAATGTCTCCTTGGTCTGTAGTAAGTAAGTTAAGGTCTCTCCTGTTCTGTAGAACTATTTTAGCTAAAGAATCTATTTGGTCCTGGAGATCCTGGATGGTGCTAGGCAGAGCTTGAATATCGTCTATTAACTGATTTCACAACTTTACATATGAGTGGATAGATATGTCTAATCTAGTTAAGCCGGCTAGCATGCCTGTGAGTCCCAGTCTTACTACTAGAGGAATTAATGTGATGCCTCTCTTCAGTCGACTTGAGATAAAGTTGAGGCTGGGGACTGGGACTGGTTTATTACCTGGTATTTTGTCTATGTCTGGTAGTAATACAGCTGATGCATAAACCCCTGACCAGTTAGCTGGTAGGGTGGTGTAGGCCAAATTTCCCCCATAGACAAATACCTTTCCTTTGCCCAAGCAAGGGTGTGGAAACTGGTTCCAGTTTGTGACTGTGCTACCTATCATCATTTTGTGCTACTGTTAGGTTTGTGGGTAGGGCAAGGGGTCTATGGGTTCCCTGGGCTAGGCATACACAGCAGTTACTTGCTAGATCGGGATTTGTCAGGTTTAGGGCTCTATGGGTGGTTTGAAGTAAGTCCTGAGTCTGAGGGTCCAAACTCACTTTCTTGGGTCTAGGCAAAACTAGAGGATGGTAAAGAATCTTAGGTGTGAGCACCTCAATCCATTTTTTAATTAGTTGTTCTCTAGCCATGTCTTGGGGTTTTTCCTCATCTGATACATGAAGGGGTGCTTTCTTATTTTAACAAACATTGTGACCCCGGGTTCCATTACATCCAGCAATAGCATATTTGTTGGATGGTCCCAAAATATGGGGCTGTATGTCCCAATCCCCTCCCATGGTACCCCTACGAATAAATATGAGGATGGCTGTAAAGTAAGTCTTGCCACCAGCTGAGCACTCTTATACCTTATCATAACAGCTTGAGTGCATGGCTTCCTGGAAAGTGGTACATGTGCATTGGGTTTTTACAGTAAATTTCATTTTAGGCTTGTTGGCACACATCCAACTCTGAGAAGACCCCATTATTCCTCTTTGGATTTGGAGGTAGGCCATTTTGTTTCCACAGTCTACACTCTGGGTATATGAGCCAGTGAACTGACCCAAGACAAAAGTGCCCCCTTTGCAGTCACAAGGGTTTTCCATAAGCTACACTTAGGGCTGCCCTAGGGTCACCCAGTGGACCAAAACCTCCCCATGCTTGCAACAACAGGTCTAAGGAAACAACCACAACTAGAGGATTCATTGTAGGAGGGTGTAAACATTACTCTTGGTTAATTTTATCTTTAGGGGTTTGCCAGTATGTTGCACAGTCCATTTATCTCAGGATTTTTCTCCTATGGTGTTGACCTATTTTATGTGAGAGTGGTGGATCCAGGCAGTCTTTTCAGCTACCTTAACTGCTGTTGGCATATTGAGTACCACAGTGAAAGGTCCTTCCCAGCAGGACTCAAGGGACTCTCGATAGTGTCGTCGAATCAGAACCAATGCCCCGGGATTGATGGACAGGTGGAGATGAGTCTCCTCAGAAGGAGTTGGGTGCTCCTGTCTGAACAGCTGATGGATGGAAGTCAATATGGGTTGAAGTGTCTGCAGGGACTTAATAAGATCTTGGTTAGTGAGTTCAGCTAACTTGTTTTCCGAAAGCCTAGGAATTAAGGGAGATGGGCGACCATAAAGGGCTTCAAAGGGGGTTATACCAGCAATATAGGGGGTATAGTGAGCTCTTAAGAGGGCAAAGGGAAGTAGACTAACCCAATTATTGCCAGTTTGCAGAATCAACTTAGAAAGTGTTTCCTTTAGGGTCCGGTTTATTCTGGGCAAGCTTTTGGGTAACTTGAGCTATGAAAGCTGGGCCATTGTCAGACCCTATAGATGAGGGCAAGCCAAATCGAGGGATAACTTATCTTATAGGAGCCTTTTGACTACCACTAAGGCTGACTCAGACTTGGTAGGATATGCCTCTACCCAGCCAGTGAAGGTATCAACTAACATCAGTAAGTATCGATGTCCCTGGAGGCCAGACTTTTTCATCTCAGTGAAGTCAATTTCCCAATGTTCTCCTGGATTAGTCCCCTTGTATCTGATAGTTTCTATGTTTTGTTGCTTCTTTGGGTTAACTAGTTGACGTTGTGGGCATCTGGAACTGATGGATGTGGTCAACTTGGTCGGGTGGGGAATGAAAAATCTGTATCTCAGCAAGCTTTGTTCCCCCTAGATGAGTAGACTGGTGGGTCTGGTGGATCAGTTCTCACCCTAATGTTTCAGGCAGTTTGTCAGGTAATTGGAACCATCCTCCTGGGAGGTTAGGTTTTGCTTTTAACTGGGTGGCCAAATGATGGTCCTTTTGGATATAGACCAGTTCTGGTAAGGTCAGAGGGATCAACAATAAAGCCACTGCATCCTCAGTGGCCCCCTCTGATGTAGTGGCTATTTTTGATCTTTGATCCTGTTGAGGTTAGGAGACCCCTTTCCTGATATATGGCCCCATGGACATGGACAGTGGCAAAGGCATACCTGCTATCCATATAGATGTTTGCCTTTTTCCTGGTTGCTATCTTTAGGGCTTCAGGTAAGGCAATGAGTTCTGCCCGCTGGGCTGAGGTCCCAGGATCTAACCTTTTGGCCCCAAGTACCTTAGTCTCAGTGGTCACTGCTGCCCCAGCCACTTGCTTACCTTCCTAGATGAAACTACTCTCGTCTGTAAAGTAGTTTGGAGCACTCAAAGGAAGGTCAGACAGATCAGCTTGAAGGTTTTGTTGTCCCTCAACGAGATCAGTGCATTGATGGAGGGGAACTGTAGAGTCATCATCAGGCATAAGAGTTACTGCTGCCAGAATTCTGAGACAAGGTGGCCATCCTCTGGCTACAGGGTCGAGCTTCTTCGAGAGGTAAGCTATAGGTCATTGCCAGGGTCCTAGTTCTTGCATTAAGACCCCTTGGCAATGTCTCGTTGTTCACTAACATATAAGGTGAAGGGTTTGGTCATGTTTGGGAGTCCCAAGTCTGGAGCCTAGGTTAAGGCTCACTTAAGTTGGCAGAAGGCTTCATCACAATCATTAGTCCATTCCAGGGGTCTTTGGGTATCTCCCTTCAGTAAGTCTAAGATCCAGAGTCTACAGTATCCCACTGCTCCCAAGAACTCACGTACCTGTTTTTTAGTCCTTGGGGTGGGGATTTGCAATATGGCCTGGACTCTCTGGTTAGGTAGGGCCCTTTTGCCTTCATGTAACTTATAGCCTAAATAGGTTTCAGTACTCTGGCATAATTGTGCCTTTTTAGCTCAGACTCTGTACCCCAGCTGACCCAAAGTCATCAGCAGCTGCTTGGTGGCCTGTAAGCACAGTTCATAAGTAGGGGAGGCTATCAGCAAATCATCCACATACTGTAAGAGTGTGACCTCTGGGTGGCACTCCCTGAATCCCAGTAGGTCCCTAGCTAGTGTTTCATCAAAGAGGGTGGGGGCATTCTTGAACCCTTGTAGCAATCGAGCCCATGTTAACTGTCCAGTGATCCCCGAATCAGGATCTGTCCATTCAAAAGCAAAGATAGCTTGACTTACTGGAGCAATCAGCAAGGTAAAGAAGGTGTCTTTGAGATCCAGCACTGAATACCAAGTGCAGTCTGTATTAAGTAGGCTCAGCAAGGTGTAAGGGTTAGGAACAGTAGGATGTAAGGCCACCACTCGCCTGTTGACTTCCTGTAGATCTTGAATCAGGTGATAGTCTGGTGTGCCTGGTTTCTGTACTGGAAGCAAGGGTGTATTCCAGGGAGAAACACAAGGAACCAAGATGCCATTTTTTTTAGTCTCTGAATGTGAGTCCTTTTTGGGCAAGGAGGCTGATGGGGTATTTTTGCAGTCTGATGGGGGTAGCCTGTGGCAATAGTTTTATAACCAAAGGTACCTGGTTTGCAGCCAGCCTAGGAGGATTACTTTTGGCCCAGACCTCGGGAACAGCTTTTTGCCATTGAGCTAGCAAGACATTATTGATTGAGACTGGGTCTTTGTCTTCTATTAAGAGATGTCCTTCACCCTCTGGGTAGAGGGCCATTAACCAAATAGCCTTTCCCAAGTGTGACTCTGTGCCCAATTTTAATTCAGGTTTATCAGACTGAAAGTCAATTTGCAACTTTAACTTATGGAGCAGATCTCTCCCTAAAAGTGGATCTGGGCATTCAGGGACACACAGAAATTCATGGTGAGTTACTTTGTGGCCTGGGCAGGCCAAACTAGCAATCATTTCCTCTGCCAATTGCCTTACCTCTGTTACTCTTGACAAATTTGTAGGCTTTTTTTGCAGCCACTCGAATTGCATCTAGAAGCCTCTGGCGATATTGTTTTGGAGCCTCCTTACCATTATCGGTGTTGGGATCCCATTCTGGGCAAGAGGAAGGAAAAACATGCTCTATTCTCTGGAGGTCAGCCATAGGAGTGTCATCTGGATCTCGGATGCCCTTTTTACCCAGGGTAAGGACATGTAAACAATCCTCTGCAGTGAAAAGGACTCAAAGAATCTGCTGGCAATCATCCCAAGTGGGACGATGAGTGGAAAAAACAGACTCTAGGAAATTTATCAGACTATCGGGGTCCTTAGAGAAAGGAGGGTTTTGGCTTTTCCAATTGTAGAGATCAGGGGTGGAAAAAGGGGTGTAAACAAATATAGAGTCTCCACCTTGCACTGGTACCTCTTGCAGGGGGCAGAGGGAAACAGCTTCAGAAGTGGCTCTCGGTTGGGGTTCTGCTTGGGGGCAGCAGCATGTGCTGATCGGACTGGGTGGAGGGGAGGAGGAAGTGGAAGGTCACTGCTGGACATTCCTGTGTGACAAAAATAATTAATCTCCCTTTATATACATTTTCCCCATAGCCAGCGGCATGTCTTTTGAACTCCTTGAAATGGCCAAGAACCAGGTCCAGTGGGGTGGCAGCTCCTTGGTGCCAGTCTGCCCCATGATTTTCCTAAAGGCAAAGGTTAAGGAACAGAGACTTAACAATAACTGACAAATAACAGCAGACAACAGACACAACAGACACAAACGACAGACTGCAGCCAAAAGAAAAACTCCTCACTCAACTGCAATTTTTTGGTTACAAGATTTAGTTCAACCAGAGGGCTCAAAAACAAATGGAGCGGGTCAGGGCAGAGAGGCAGAACACAAATACAAAGCAAAGTTGGCTGTCAGCCCAAACTGATTGTTCTGTCCTTACACACCCAAACTCCCAAATTGAGGGCATCCCCTCTGCAAATCGAGGGCATCCCCTCTGCAAATTTAGGGTGTCCCCTCTCCAAATAGAACCTAGATATGGCGTGCCATCAAAACACTCCAGAAGAAACAAAATTTACTCACTATTGAAGGGGTCTGGATGATCAGAATAGTCCAATTAGGGTCAGTGGGGGCTAAGTCTCGATCCTGGACAGGCCCCCAAACATAATGGTGCAATGATGATTTAGAAATGAAAGCTAGTCAATCAAGAGTGAAGAAGTTTTATTGCCAAGCCTGGCGACACAGTCTCTGTTGATGGATCTCGAGACTGCGCACCTAACAACTAAGGGTGGTTACCTTTATAGTGGGTATGGGGAGGATGAGATTAGCAATGATTGGTGAATTCGGGGTGGTGAGAACACAGGGAGAAAGTTGGTTGGTTATTGAGGGTGGCAAGCAAAGCGTCAGTTTGGGGAAAAGGAAACTTATCTTATGAAACAAACTTAAGTAGGAAACAGAAACTTAATTTTAAAATGGCACATACAGAAAAAAATGGTGGGGCATTTGGTAAGTCAATGGTCTGAGCATTACAGGTAAGCTCATTGCAAAGTCTGTAGAGCATTCAGGAACCCTCAGGCACCCTTGAGCTCTCACTACCTTTCAATGAAGCCAAGCAGTATATCTCATCCAACAGCTAGGGTCTACTGGCCCCTGCGCATGCGCACCTACACAGGATCCGAGGAGGAGGCCTAACAGCTTCTGAACGTGCACAGATTCTCAGCAAGGATTCTAACCACCTCTGTGCCTGCACAGGTTCTCAGCAAGGATTCTAATCACCTCTGTGCGTGCACAGGTTCTCAGAAAGTATTCTAACCACCTCTGTGCATGCACAGGTTTCTCAGGAAAGAGCCTAACTGCCTCTGCGTGTGCACAGGTTCTCAGCAAGGAGCCTAACTGCCTCTGCATGTGCATATCTCCCCAGGTTCCGCACATGCTCACCAGGCCTTCCCAGTATGCTGGATCATGGGCCTGTGCTAGCCTAGGGTTTGTAGCAGGGGTATGGATAGCTTCCAGAGGCTGTGCTATCACCCAAGAGAGCACGATTGGCCCAGGCAATTCTTCACTATTATACAGAGGTGTGCTGTCTGTGCAGGTTTGTCAAGGCAGCCCAAAATGAAAAGTATTAAGATCCTTATGATTGAGTGTTGAGTAGTTTTGACAGTCTGAGGCAAATATAAAAAATAATAAGAGATACTCAGGACCTCACACTTTTTAGGCAGGCACTGTGCCACTGAAAAATACTCCAGGCCATGTTGTAAATGTCTTGCAAGTATGCTGTCTATCATTCTGTTAATGCTTTTCTAATATAAAGAACTTTTCTTTTGATAGTCAAACAGCAGAATGAAGGTGGAGACAGGGATGGCTGAGTTTAGCATGCACTAGGTCCTAGAAGCAACCTGCAACTTGAAGAAAGAATGGTCATTGGTGGTGTCATTCTTAGGAAGGCACAAATACACATATGTGCTTGCTTCTGCTATTTTTTTCATTTTGTATGACATAAAATTTTTAATCTATATGCCAACAGAATCTTTTGTGATATAAAAATCCAGGTTTTTTGAAACAGGTTACAGGCACATCATTCATGGGTCATTCCAGGTTTTCAACTAAAATTTAGGTCAGGATCAACTTCTAAAATCTGACAGATATTTGAATGTTTCTGCATTTTCCACTAACTTACATTCATTGATCTATATTTTGGTCTGATAGAAAGCAATTAATTGGTGAAAATGACTTGCTTTGATACCTACAATGGCTGGTCTCCACTATAGTTTCTTAGTGACCCAATACCAAAAGAGGGTATGGAAACTCAAGTGTTATGTGACATTTTTATTCAGCTTATATAAAGCTGTTACACAGAAAGCTCACATTTGGGGTCTATGGGAACTTTCTAGTCAAGAACATGGAGCTGCCTTCCCATTTCAGTTTCCTTATGAGGTTCCTTGTTAAAGAATATGCATGCACAGGTGTACACAGATAGAAAAATGGATACTAGATTTTTATCAGATTGAGTTTCAGGCCTCAATTTGTAGGTTACAGGAAACATGGCCTAGTTCCCTTTTTTTATATGTACAACAGTTCACTTAACGTGATACTAAGAGTAAAACACTACACACACATGTGAATGTGGTTCAATAGCTTTTCAGTAGTCAATAATGTAATCTATAACAGAAAGTATAAGTCGTTTAAAGGCAACATAAAAAGTTGTCTTTTTATGTTGCAGATTATGAGCACCACCTGGGGATTGACCCTCTGGCCAGCTTAGCTCCCCTGTTAGGCGAGAACCTCCCCTGCCCCCTCCTCACCCTCTCATCACTCCTGACACTGGGACCCCCACTGTCCCGCATCATCTTGGCACCACTTGTAGCTCCTGGGCCTGCAGCTCCATTACCTGCATTCCTTGTCTCTACCATTGATGGTGCCTTGCCGAAGGTGACACGGCACCCTTCCCTTGTTGCCCTTTCGGGCAGCCTTGGGGAGCTTGGGCAATGACTCTCCAAAGACGTTTTTCAGTGCAGAACTGTTCTGGTTCACAGGCCGCGATGGTTTCTGGTCCTCACTGGGTAAGCTCATTGCAAATTCTGTAGAGCATGCAGGAACCCTCAGGCACCCTTGAGCTCTCACTGCCTTTCAATGAAGCCAAGCAGTATATCTCATCCAACCGCTCGGGTCTACTGGCCTCTGCACATGTGCACCTCCACAGCTTCCGAGAAAGAAGCCTAACAGCTTCTGCATGTGCAGAGATTCTCAGCAAGTAACCAAGCCACCTCTGCACATGCACAAGTTCTCAGCAAGGAGTCTAACTGCCTCTGCTTGTGCAACAGGTTCCCCAGCAAAGATTCTAACCACCTCTGCACGTGCACAGGTTCTCAGCAAGGAGCCTAACCGCCTATGTGCATGCACATCTCCCCAGGTTGTGCACATGCTCACCAGGCCTTCCCAGAATGCTGGCTCATGGGCCTGTGCTAGCCTAGGGTTTGTAGCAGGGGTGTGGATAGCTTCCAGAGGCTGTGCTATCACCCAAGAGGGCATGATTTGGCAGGCAATTCTTCACTATTATATGGAGGTGTGCTGTCTGTGTATGTTTGTTAAGGCAGCCCAAAATGAAAAGAATTAAGATCCTTATGATTGAGTATTGTGTATTTTTGATAATCTGAGGCAAAACTTAAAAAAAATAAGAGATAGATTTGAAAAGACTTTTATGCAGGTGCAGGAGTACTGCAAATGGGTGCAGAAATGAACTCTCAGCAAGAACAAAGTATGAATGTACCTTTATCAGATCTGGCTGGGAGGAGGAGTTTGAGAGGTTAGCAAAATTATATATTAACAGCTGATTTGAAGGAGCATCTGCCTACACAAAGCAGGAAACAGAAAGATTTACTCGGGCTGGAGGTGGAGTGCTTGGGTTTGTGTGGATTCCTTTGATTGGAGGCGGCTCTGCACACTCTGTCATGCCAAAAGGGAGTGGGAGTTTTATCTTTGTAGAATGAGAAGGAGAATGTAAAGATAATTTGCTTCTAGATGTCAAGTACCAAGTTTGGTAGATGTCATCTTATAGATAACCCCAGGCAAACAGAACCTATCATTTCCATCTTTTTGATTTATGGGTGAACAGGGGCAGTGTTCATCCTAGTCTGCTTGTTGGATAGGGGCATTGTAGTGGGAGCTATTGCAGTTGTTGACATGATGGGGTGGCCCACATAGGAGCTGGTGCCAGGGTCTCAGGCAGGACAAGATGCTCTCTGACCATTATGATTCATATCCTGGATTGAGGAAACCTTGGAGAAAATGTTTAAAAAGACAGGATCTATAAGTAAAAATGTGATGAATAGTGTGAGAGGTCCACAAAGGGGATGAGATAGTGACCTTGTCTGTCAGAGAAGACCAGATGGAAAAAAACCTCATCAGTGATAATAATGTTGCTGGAGAGAATCTCAAATTTTTATGGAGAGAAGAAATGGAGAACAGTGGTTTGTGGAGTCCAGGCATGTGGGGTGAGAGACAGCATCAATAAGAGTACTTAAAAGTGGGACTCTAAAGGGCATTGAGTGAAATATGAGGCATCCATCATAAAAGCATATTTCTATGTTTTGTCTGAGTATTGGAAAACGATGCTTATGTCTAAAGTGGTGTTTTTTTGTTTGTTTGAGTTAGTTGTTATAGTTATAGCTCATATTTGTGTGGACGGGTAAAGCTGGCAGTAAAGGAAGTGAAGACTGACATATGTATTAATCACCACATAATCATAAGGGTTTTTTTTCAGTTTTGGAGATGGTGGAGGTGAAGATGTGGGCATTGTAGGAAAAGGTAGGGAGATGCTGTGTATGATCTGAGGTCATTTGTTGTGTTTTATAATATTGGGGAATTTTGATTTGAACTTAAGCTTTTAGGATGGGATTTATGTGGGAGAAATAGTGAGGTTGAAAATTATGCAGTAGGCTGTCAGTAAAATTATGTGTCCTAGAAGAACAAACAGGAATAGTGGAAGAGGGAGTAAGATTGAGGGCTTTATTTTAGGCAATGTAAAGTATTTGAATCTAAAATTTTAGTGAACAATAGGAGAGTTTTGGTGTTGTAGAGAGAGATTGTCTGAAGTATGACAGTGAAGAGGAGAACCAGCAGTAAAAATGACAAGGAAGTAAAGGGAATAACAAACACTGGGCTATAAATGGGTGAGGTGGAGGTGTGTAGGTCTTATGATGAGATGTGTGTATAAACCCTATTAGTCTTTATTTAGAGTGTGTCCACAAATTTGGTGGGTTAGGAAAGAAGCAGATAAATGTCTCTGAGGAGAGGTTTTGGCACAAAATGACAGTTGTAGCTTGATGAATAAGACTTTTTAGAGATGAAGGAGTAGTGAGCAGACTTAGTTGTTTATACAGGGCTTGACTTCCTATATGAAAGCAGTTATGTATATTAGTGATGAGGTCTAAGATGTTGATATGGGAGGAAGAGCTTGTGGGTTTGTGAATGAACTGTCCTTATGTAGATGAATATTGAAGTGAAGTCAATGTGTTTGGAATAAGGGGGGAAGATGAGAGTGATATGGCTGTTGTGTAGTTAATTTGGCCTGTGTGTTCACACAGGTACTCTCCTGACAGATAGCTCTGATGATGTTTGGTGTCCCTTATAGTGAATGATCGTTACCTCTCTCGGAAGTTGTGCTGTCTCTAGAAGTTTAAGAATGAGAGGTGTATTAGTGATTGGGGTCCCTTGGGATTAATTGGATCTCAGTTTTTGTTACATAGTATGAGAGTAGTTTGTTGAACTATATTTGGAGTCAGTATAGATGTTTATGATTTTGTCCTTAGTGTGAGGGTCCACAAGGGGGCAATTAGTTTTGGTTTTGGTGAAGATGTTTTGGGTGGCAGTGAGTTTGCCTCTATTACCTAGAACCACTGATTATAGCATATTTTTTCCTCTTTTGAATGTTTGTGTTGGCTGTGTTGTCATCTATGAACCATATATCAGAATCTGTAGGGAGAGGAATACTGATAATGTGAGGGAAGAGAGTGGGAGTCTTCTGCAGGACATCACTATAATTGTGTACAAGGGTCTCATCAGAGGTGGGAAGTATGGTGGCTGGGTTAAGGGAGATATTGACAGAGATGGTGACTGTAGATCCTGTGTAAGAATTAAGTTAATTTGTTGTAGGTGAGAAGATGTCATTAAGGCAGGAAGTATCTTGTGTAAAATAAGGTCATTGGGGCAATGGGGTGAGTGGACTGTAATTGATTGTTTTTAAGTGAACTCTTTGGCCTCCTGTGTTAGTGGGGCTGCTGAGGCAAGTGGTCAAAGGCAGAAGGCCAGCTTTGTATCATGTCATCTAATTGTTTTGAGAGGTAAGCTACTGCTTGGAAAGAAGGAATTTTTTTGTGTGTGTGTGTGTGTGTGTGTGTGTGTGTGTGTACGTGTGTACTAAAACTCCTACAGCATCATGATCTTGAGTGGTAGAAATCTTGGGTTGGCTTAAGGAGAATGGGGTCTTTGAAAGAGCCTTTTTAATTTAGAAAATGAGAAGTGTATAGGAGTAGTGGATATGAGAGATTTGGATAAGGAACCTCTGGATGCTTTATAAAGAGGATGAGCTAGTGCAGCAAAGTTAGCAGTCCAGAGATGAAAGAAGTTTGTTAAATCAAAAAAACATAAAACTTGTTTTGAAGTTGGCACTTGGAGATCATGGAGATGGGCTTTGTGGTCTGAAGTTATAGAGCGAGTGCTGGTGATGAGAGTGAGACTTGGGTATTTAATCTTTGGTGTAGCTATTTGGGCTTTAGTAGGGGACACCCTATCTTTGTGACTTGAGAGGTAGTTGAGAAGGGTATCTGGATGTTGTATAGGTAGAGCAGAGGCTGAAGGACAGAGGAGAAGGTCATCTGCATATTGGAGAAGAGTGTTGGGTTTAAGATTGAGATATGTTCCCCTTTTTTGCTAGAAATGCCATTGTCTAGAAGGCTCTGCCTGCAAGGAGGTGAGGAAGCACTAGATTATTACTGAGGTCAACAACAAGAGCTTGGTTTGGTGACAAAAATCATGCTTGTGGTTTGTCCCATGACCCTCTCTCCCCTGTGAGATCTCTTTCTTCTGCTTCCCTCCATCTTCCCTACCTCCCTCCAGCATGAAGAAGTCTAAATTCTGGAAGGAGGGCTCCCATCTGCTCACATCCTCTCCATTGCCATGGTTACTGGGCTCAGAGTGGTCCCTGTGGAGAGAAGTAGAGCAGTAAGCAGGGACAACAGAGCCAGAGGCTGGAAAATTGAGAATGTTTTAAACCTCAGTTAGGCTGGAATGCCCAACCCATGTACTTTCCTTCATTTTGTTTGTTTGTTGTTTGTTTTGAAGTGACATGACAGACATTAATGTCCTTCTAGCAAAAATGTAGGGTGCAGTTTAGGAATTTTCTGACTATATTTCCTAAAGTCATTATTTAGAGTGAGGTCCATCTGATATGTGGGGTGAGTAGTGTGGGTGGGGTGAGTAGTGTGGGTGGGGTGATTCTGGAGGTCACGTATCAGCCCACATCCAATGGGAAATGAACAAATCTGGGATAGTCCAGGGTACAGGGAGGGGCAGGAAATGGAGAGGGCAGATGAGCCCAACACAACACAAGTGCTGTGTAAAATATCTGATCCTCAACAACTTCATTGTATCACCTCCAAGAAACTGGAGTTCCATGCCTGAAAATAGGCTCAGTGTGTGCCCTCCAGTTCTTATTACTGAAACCCTAGTCTTTCCATTGTACATGTTTGCAGGATGTAGTGAATATATTCATCATGGTGGGTTGATACATGCACATAACAGGTCTCAATTACTTTTACTTCCCCTCCTGTATCCTCCCTCCATCTCTTTCCCATCTGCAAAGGATCTATCTCCCTGTTTCCTATTCTCCATCCTTTATTTTGCTTTTTGAATTATTTATACTTTGGGTTTCTCATTTAAGAGAAACCATACAATATTTAAGCTTGTGTGCCTGATTTATTTCACTTATGGTTATGGTCTCAAGATGCATCACTATTTTCTTCAACTGACTCAAACTTATCCTTGCTTATGGGAGAAACTCTAGTCTTAATGGGATGGCATTTGGAGATGGGGTCTTTGGCAAGTGGTTAGGCTATGAGGGTAGAAGTCCTCATGAATGCTTCAATAAGGTTAGAGCTTTTATATGAAGTCAGAGATTTAAGGACTGCTTGTTCCACCAGGTCGGGATCCAACTAATCAGCAGTCTAAAACCTGAAAGAAGGTCTTCACCCTGCTGGCATTATAACCCCTGATTTCCAGGCTCCATGCCTGGTAGAAACAATTTATATTGATTATGTGTCCTTAGTCTATGAAACTGTGTGACAGCACCCCAAAATACCTAAGCTCCTTTTAAATTTCATTAAAATTTCTATTCTAACCAGGTGAGGCTTTTGTTGGCTATGTTCTGGGCTCACACACCAAGGAAGAGGTAGTGTATAGTGATTAGGTAACACTCCTTTTTTGTGAGTAATACTATAAAGAGGATGTGGTATGCAAACAAAGTGGATTCGTATTTTTCCTTCCATTGCCCTTCCCTCCCTTCAATCCTTCTTCCTCTTCTTATCTTTTTTAATTTAAAGGAAAAAATCAAAAATAATTAGAGGGTAGTAAGTGTTAATATATGATGTATTGTTGTCTTTAAGTTAGTTCCTCATAGTATAAGACATCTGCATTTAATTGTCCAAGCAACATTAGCACAAACCTTTCTTTTCAATGCACTAAGAATATATATATATATATATATATATATATATATATATATATATAATCTCTTTCAGCTTCTTGTGCTGGGGAGACAATATGATGTTTACAAATGAGTTTGATTTATTTCACTTATAGATATGTTCTTTAGTTGCAGCCATTTACCTGTAAAAGTCACAAGTCTATCATTTTTATGGCTGAGTACTACTTCATTGTATAAAAATTCAACATCTTTTTTATCCATTCCTCAGTTGATGAGCACTTAGGTTGTTTCTAAGATCTGGCTATTACAAATTGTGCTGCTATAAATATGGATGCACATATGTCACTGTGGTATGATATTTTTAATTCTTCTGGGAAGTTATTCAGAAGGCAAGTAGCTGGGTCAAATGGGACTGCCAATACTAGTCTTTTCAAAAATCTCCATACTGATTTCCACAGTGGTTGCACCAGTCTACACTCCCATCAACAGTGGGAAAGTGTTCCTTTTTCCCCACAGCTCCACCAGCATTTGTTTTAGAGTGAGTTCTTGATAACAGCCATTCTTTCCAAGGTGAGGTGGAATCTCAGTGTTGTTTCAATTTGCATCTCTTGAATGACCAGTGATGTTGAAAAATTTTTATATATTTACTTACTGTTTGTATGTCTTCATCTGAGAAGTGTGTATTCATCTCAGATACCCATTTTGGATTGGGTCTTTAAATTTAGGAGATGTGATTTTGTTTTAGTTCTTTTTATGTTCTTAATAGTAATCCTTTGAGATATAGTTGGAAAACATTTTTTCTCACATTGTAGGTTGTCTTTTCACTCTGTTAGTGCTTTCTTTTGATGTGCAAAAGCTTTCTAATAAGCTAAGATCCTAGTTGTTAATTCTTTGTGATAGTTCTTGTGTGATCAGGGTTTTATTGATAAAGTCTTGGTCTACAACAATGTCTTCAAGAGCTTTACCTCTTCTAACTTCCAGCAGATTTAATGTTTCTGATTTAATATTTAGATCTTTAATCCATTCCAAATTTAGTATAGTGCATAGTGAAAGATATGGGTCCAGTTTTAATCTTCAGCATGCGGAGAGCCAGTTTTACTAGTGCCATTTATTAAAGAGGCTATCTTTTTTCCAGTGACTATGTTTGGCACCTTTGTTAAAGATAAGGTGGCTTAGTGTGTCTTGAATTGTTTCTGCATCTTCTAATCTGTTCCATTGAGCCTCAGATCTGTTTTTTTTTTACCAGTACCACACTGTTTTTGTCAAAATAGCTTTATAAAATGATTTCAAGTCAGGGATTGTGATCCCCCCACTGTCTTGCCCTTGTTGCCCAGAATTGTCTTTGGTATTCTAGGTTTCTTATGGTTCCAGATGAATTTTAGGATTATTTTCTCTTATTCTTTGAGATATGGTGTTGAAATTTCCATTGGAAATTACATCTGTATAACTGCTTTGGAAGTATGACCAATTTCACTGTAATAGTTCTTCCTACTCAAAAGCAAGGGATGAGGTTGTTTTTCCATTTTCTAATATCCTCTTCAATCTCCTGTTTTAAGAGTTCTGTGGTTTTCAATATAGAGATCCTTTATATCCTTCCTTAGATTGATTCAGGTATTTCATTTTTTGGGGATGCAACTGTGAAAAGTGTTCTTCCCCTGATTTCTTTCTCAGTAAGTTTGCTATTCATGTACAGGGAATCTATTGGGGTTTTTTTGTTGCCTTTGTATCCAGCTATGCTACTGAATTTGCTTATTAAATCTAACAGTTTTTTAGTGACGTTTTTAGAGAATTCTGTGTAAAGTGTCTTGTTATCTGCAAATAATAAAAATAATTTAACTTCTTCCTTTCCTATCGTCATTCTGTGTATTTCTTTCTCATCTAATTGCTCTGTTAAAGTTTCCAGGGCAACAGTGAATTAGATCTTATTATTTGCAAAGCTTTTTTTCTGTTTTATCCTTTTTCCATTGTTTTCTTTTCCCTTCCTTTCTTTTCCCCTTCCCTCTCCCTAGTCTCCATTTTCTTTTGAATAATTTCTTCTTATTTCACAATAGTTAACATACAATTTAGTTCTTTTTAGACTTTAAGTCTCTCACACCAGAGATAATGTGATATTTATACATGTGTGTCTGATTTATTCCACTTAAGAGTACGGTCTCAAGGTCTTTCCATGAAAAATCAAGGTGTATCATGTATGAGTACCAATACTTTATGATGAATTTGATCATTTTATATATCTAAATTGTAGCAATAAACTTAATTAAATTTTAAAAAGAAGTCAAACAATAATAAATGCTGGTGAGACTGTGGGGGGAAAGGAACACTTTTACACTACTGGTACAAATAACTATTACAACCACTATGGAAATCAGTATGCAGGTTTCTCAAGAAAACTAAAACCAGAAATTCAACTTGACCCAGCTATTACCCTAGTAGGTCTTTTCCTGAAAGAGTTAAAAGACATCAGATTAGACTGGTACATGCATACCCATGAGTTTAGAAGCACAATTCATAGCAACTAAATCTTATAGTAGTATCCATTCATCAACAGATTAATGGATAAGGAAAATGTGATATATATGCACAATTCTACCATAAAGAAGGATAAAAGAGAGTCATTTGTAGGAAAATGAAAGCATCTTGAGATCATGATATTAAGTGAAATAAATCATATACACAAACTTAAATATTATATGGTTTCTTTTATATAAGAAGCTCAAATTATAAATAAAGAGCAAGAAAAAAGAAAGATAATAGGGAAATGCAAGATAAATCTTTTGCAACGGGGAAGGGGACCAAGAGATGAGAAAGAAATGATGGAGGGGAGGGAGATGAAAATCTAAGAGGTGTATGTACATGGACCAACACCCAACAAGGAATGAGATCATTATATACTGAAAATATGTACTAATAAAAGATAAAATCTAACAGAGAAAAACACATTGGAGTATTACTCTGCCACAAAGATGGATATACTTGAGTCATTTGTAGAAAAATGGATGCACATTGAGACTGTAATGTTAAGTGAAACAAATCAGACACTTGAGCTTAAACAGCACATGGTTTCTGTTATATGAGAAACAATATAGAAATAAAGTAAGAAATTAAAATATAATTAATAGCAAATAGGGAGAAAGATCTTTCTTAAGTGGGAAGGGACAAAGAGATGGAGGAAAGGGTAAAGCGGGGAAGGAAAAAGTATCAAAAATGGATTAGTATGTGTTATGTCCATATCCCAATTCCACACAAGGAATGCAAACATTATTTATTGCAGACATGCACTAATATATTTATATGCCTTAGAATAAGAGGTGCTTATCTTACAAGATAGGTTTTGCTTAGACCATATGAAGACCCATACCAGCCATTTCTGTGTCTATGAAAGGAGCAGGATGGCAGCATGTTGGGGTACAATAGTGTCTCAACTCTGGCTACAGTTTGGAACTCCCTAGAACTCTATGACAAACACCCATGTCAGGCTCCAAATCCCACACAGGAACTCAGGATCTTTGAGTGCAACTTGGTATTTTAAAGCATCCTCACACGAGGTAAACATTATCAGGTTGATGGCTCTGGCCTGGAAAAGCTGCAAGACTCCTGTCTATAGCTTCAACTCCATAAGCAAACAAGGTGGAACTTGTGAGCAAGAGGAAAATGCAGAGGACATACATACACAAGACAAGTGGGCATGAGGCACTGCTCCCCAGTTTCCTGTGAGCTGACACCACAAAACCTGTATCATGTCACCATAAACCAGATGTGTGGCCAGAAGCAAGTTTCTACTCACAGTTTGTTCAGCATTAAATGCACAGATAATGCTGTAAAAGGACTGGACATGGTGATGCATGCCTATAGTCTCAGCACTCAGGAGGTTGAGGCAGGAGGATTGCTGAGAGTTCAAGGCCAGCCTGGGCACCATAGTGAGTTCAGTGCCAGTCTGAATTATATAGAGAGACTCTGTCTATGAAAAAAATACTGTAAAATGCCAAAATGCAGATCTGGAGCCCATGTAAAGTCAGGTCTGATCCATGCACTAAGTTCTGGTGTGCAACCTTGAGTGAGTTACTCAATCTCACCCTGTTTTTGGTTTCTCATCTGTAAAATGAGAATAATAATAATACAGAAGCTCAACCTATTGCAGGGTACACTGAGCTAAACCATGTAAAATGCTTATTTTTATGCGAATGTTTATATGAATGCTTCTGTTTTACAGCGTCTGTCTTCATTAAACACCAGAGAAATGTTGATGCTTTGGGGTAACAATAGACATTACAAATGACAGAGACTGGACTTTGCTTTCCTGAGAGCCTGTCTCTGTCAGTGAGGATGGGCCTTGAGGAGCAGGCTATGCCTTTGACACAGAGGGAGGAGGTAGGTGCTGCAGTATTGTTTTGTGATAATATTGAGTGGGGCTTGTTGGGAACAGAGAGTTGAAGGGACAATGGTGTTAACCATCAGACAGAATGGCAGAAGAAGTTGTGGAGATTTTTAAAAACTAGATGTGGATCTGGAGCTCCTCATGTACAGTTCTTATAGATTCTTAAGTACTAAGTTTTAGCTCCAAACAAAATCTTACAAGAAATTGGGTCATATACAGCAAATAGAAATGTAGGCTCATGAGTTATGGTATGAATAGGAGTCTAGAATTCCTTTCTTAATATCCTCCTGGTAGTATGGCTGGCCTCTCAGCAACACCTGTAGGGCTTCTAGGTTCTGGAGAATACAGTCAGTATTCTCCATTGGAAGAGATACACCAATATACACCATTGGAAGGAACAACCATCTAGTGGGATATAGGAATCAATGTTTATAATCTTTGTTATGACTTGTATCTAGATTTTCCCCCCAAACCTCATGCAATCATGGTTGTGGGTCTTTGGAGGTGACTGGATTATGAGTATGTATTATGGGATTGATTTAACACAGTCCTGGATATGGATAATCCAATCCTCATTGTAGATGCATCAACCAATAGTCTTATAGCCAGGGTGGGATTAAAAGGGAAAAGAAGGCTTGCCTCTGTTGATCATACCATGGATTGTTTCTACTGTGCCATTTCCCTCTGGTATGGTGCCCTGCCTTGGAGCCAGCTAACTATGAACTGAAGCTTCTACAAATGGTGAGCCAAAATAGACTTCTCCTCCTTTAATGTATGGGTGTCATGGATTTTTTCCAGCAACAGGAATGTAACTAAGGCACTCATACACCATGAAGTATACATCTGCATGGTACATCATAAGAGGAATCAAGACACAATCCTTGGTATCTGCACAAAATCAGAGATAGAATACTGAACTGCAGTCTTTCAACCTGAATTATTGTAAGAGCAATTTTAAGTGTAAAGGATATTTTAAAAATTAATTTTCTAACACTACACAAAGATAGGACTATAAAACAGAAGCTATACAAAATTTCAAAACACAGCTAGCCTTGAAATGCCCCATGCCAGCTGCTGCTTGTAAGGCAAGTGTCACTCAGTCAGACAGAGCATCTTGTTATGTCTTTCTTGCTTTCAAGTTTTTGCCTCAAGGACAACTTGGCTCAGTCTTAGAACAATGATTAATTTTTCCTGCTCAATGTAACCCAGATCTCCTTGTTATATGATAGTAACCCAAATTAGCTTATATGACATAAATTCTGCCTAGCATATATAAAAGAACTTGTGTAACCAACCACAGAATATTCTGTTAGTTATCTTTTGTACTTCCTTCTGGAAACCCTATGTAAGTAAGTTTTACCCCAAAATGAGGCTTCTGATTTGGAACTGAGATTCTCATAACCCCATTAGCATAATGAAGCTGTATGCCTTCTACTGTGCCTCTGGTGCCATGTCTTCCATTTAGTCTGGCCCAAGATCCCATAGGGTTTCTTGGGGGCTAGTTTATGATACATTGTGCTGACCATTTTGGTCACTGATGGAGGCCTGCTGACCACGAGGGACTCACTCTCTGACTTGCACATGAGAAGATACACCTTCTAGTTGTTTTCTTAGGGTCTTCTCAATGGTCAAGGAGCAGAGACCCATGTGTGGCAGAAGTGACCTCATTAGACACCAAAGAGGATATGAAACATATGAGGTCAGGCCTCAGATAAGGTATCTTATCTGAGATACCTTCCCCCTGCAGGGACAAAACAAAGATTTGATCAACCCTTAGAGCCTTGTTAGCAGCCTGTATTAGCAACTTCTGTTTTGAGCTCAGCTAGGCATCACCCCAGGGTTTGGGGACAGAAGTGTTTTAACCTCTGAATGCCTGCTGAATGGTTGAGCGAATGTCTATAATGAATGATGGAAGCAATAGGTCACTCCATCTGTGTTCCATGGCAAGGCACCCCCCACCCAGGAAGCTCAGAGCTACAGAGCTTGTTTGGGCCTCACATGGTGCAACTATGTGTGGTCTCTCTGCCTGAGAGCTCCACCAATCCTTTGCCTATTGCAACTCCGTTCAAGGGCCCACCACACACACTATATGGAGAGAATATGAAAGCAAGCCAGAATAAAATGACTCCCTTAAATGCATAATGAAAAACTTCAGGGGGCTGTGGGTTGGGGGGAAGCAAGGCTTCACCAAGAAGCAAGCCCTTCCTGCAAACCAGCACCATTCATGGCCACTCTCAGAGTGGGGACAGCCAGACCCACGTCTTTCCCCATGAGACAGCATCATTTTCAGGCTGTAGGAGAGAAAACAAAGTCTCACCATGAAGTAAGCCCCTCCTGGGAACCAGCACTGTGCATGAGCCACCAGGAGCAGGAAGAAAGCCATACCCCAGCCCCTTCTGGTACACAGGCTGGCAAACAAGAAGAACCAACCCCTGCTCCCATGCCATACATACCACCTCCTGTAAGCAACGAGCTGATCCAGAGAAACACAGGCTGTGGTGATAGTCATGCAGATGAAATGCAATTGGATGTCTGTGGCATTTTGGTGTTTCACTGTCCATTGTAAGTGTAGGACCAGTGGTCTGATCATCTACTCAAAGGATGGCGGAATGCAGTGTGGCATCTGGGGGGGATCTCCTTCTGAGGGTGGTGGCCATTATTAATTCCCCATTGTCTTGTTTTGAAGTCCTGTATCATTTTCATGGTTTTGTTGGGTTGGGGTTTGTTCCGTTTTGTTTTGTTTGATTTTGTTATATCTAAACACAAGAGCAGCAATTTCAAAGATAGTAAGATATATTACAGTAACCATTTAGGATTTACTATTTTCTTGTTTTGAAGTCCTTCATTGTTTTGTTTTTGTTGATTCTATTCTGTTGTGTTCTGTTTGACTGATAGCTGAAGATATCTGAAGCTATTTTGAGGCCAGCAAGAGGCATAATGGCAACAATTGTTGATTTCATACTGTTCTGAAATCCTGTGTCACCTGCACTGGTTTGTTTTGATTAATGGTGTTCTTTTTATCTTCCTTGGTTTTATTCTCTTTAAAACAAAATTTAAAAATCTTAAGGAAAGGCCTTCCAAAAGATTACAAAATAAAAAGTAAAATCTCAATGCCTTTTTCAAGTTGTGCAAAATTGAATGGCAGAGCCTATGCCCTGTTTGGCCACAAGAGGGAACTCTGAACTTAAAAATTGTTCAACAGGTTTAAAGTCAAATTTCTGAACCTGTACATTCTGACCAGCTTCCCTACATGGTTTCTTGCCTGAATCTGTGCCCAAACCAGCCAACTTGGCTCTGGACATTAAGAAAAATGGGCCTTCTTAATAATAAAAGCAAACTTGCTGGATTCTAAATCCCCTAGACAGACAAGGACACATAAGTCTAAAAGATTTATCCTGTTCTGCCTGCTGGTCCTGATGGTGGCTTCCTTCTTCTATATGTGGGCAAGAACCCAAACCAGCCAGGGGCTGCCTATCCACACAACTCTGGAAAATCCAACCAGTCATCGCCTCTGCTCATCTCCTCTGCAGGTGCCACTCTGTGCCCACCTTAGAGCCCACTTACTCTTGTAGACATGACCTGTGCTATAATAAACAAAGATATGGGCTGGCCCTGATTGTAGGCAATGACAGCAGGCCATCATTTGTAGCAGAGATGATCCAGAAGCTAACTAAAAAAACTAACAATTAAATGGAATCTTCTCACTGCCTATAAGCCTCAAAGTTCTAGTAAGGTAGAATGAGTAAACAGTACTTTAAGGATCATACTGATGAAATAGTACCAAGAAACTCAGGCACCATGGAGAGATTTGCTACCCTGGCCTTCTTAAAGGTCATAAAATCACCAAGGCTCACTGGATCCACCCCTTTTTAAGTCCTGTTTGGGAGACCCCCACTTTTAATAAAGGGTCTCCAGGGAGACCCACATCAGCTGGAAAATACCACCTTTCATGAACAACACAACCAGTTAGAGAAAACTTTCTCTCAGATACATAAACACACAGCAAAGAGACCCTCCATACTCATGGACACACTTGCTCATACCTGTAACCCAAAGGACATGGTCTGATTTAAAGATTTTAATAGGGGTCCTTGACTAGTCCTGCCACAATAAAAAGTAGCAGAGATCATTCTCTGGATTCAGAGCTCCAGGCCCAAGAAAGACCAACCTGATGACTGCTGGAAGGCCTACCCGAACAAGGTGGCCCTCTTGAAGACTACCCTGAAGAGACAACACACTCAAAGTCCTGCTCTCGTCACCCCTGGAAGCTGACAAGTCAACACATGGCTGAAGACTGAATAAATGATACACACTGGAGCTGTCAACTCTAGTAGTCTCGTACTCTTGCCAGTTTGGTTTTTAGTTCCTTATTTCAACATAACCCTGGTGTTTGCTACAGAGTTTGGGGCTGTCTTCTTAGAGAACTGGGGAGTTCCAGTAAGTTTGTCTTCATTGTTTTCTCTTTTGTTATGATTGCTAGACTGTCAAAACGGTACAATGGCTTCCATCCCTGCCCCTTGGTATGTATACTGGATGATGCCATTTTACCCTCACTCAGAGGAGAGGACATTGGGAGGTCCAAGTCCACCTGGGAGGCACACAAGGACTCCTAAACCACACTAGGTGGGACCCCTGTAAGCCAGATGTGACCTTTTACTCTGATGTCTTCCCCCACAAAATGGGTAATGATTATTATACAGGCTGCGGTGATCTGAGTTGGGAATGGACTCATCAAACCGACAATAAGTATGTTTGCCATGTTTGTTCAGAGCTACCTCACACTGGTCCAGTGATATGTGCAAGAACTTATACAGCTGGTACTATGGCTACTAAAAATGTGGCCCCAGGAGGAAAAACTATGGTGTACCAAGGTCTGAAAAAGCCCTCCCTACAATGGACAGTCTCCTAACTCTCCAATTGTACAAAAGGTTCCTATAATTCTGTTCAGTGTCATGTGTATAACCCCAGTGACACCATCGGGGCCTCAGGCCACCTGCTGATCATCTGAGTGGATGACACTGACAAAGATCCTGCAATGCTGTTGCAGATTCAAAAGGTTTTATCCCCACTATTCCAGTTTCATTTCCAAGGTTTTCACCAAATATAGGCTCTCACACACCAAGAGCCCTATTTCAACTGTTTCAGTTAAAATTGGAAAATTGGACTCATGCTGTCACATGAGGTTGATCCTAAGTTGGACAAAGACTACTGGCTCTTTGTGCTGCTTATAACCCTGTCTTATCAGGCTTTGGAACTGACTTCAGATACATCCATATTCAATGTTGCTAAGTCCTTAGTGGCCTCTCCAACCCAAATAATGGGAAACACCATGTGATTCTTGGGATAGAAAAACTTCCAAAATGTGTCAGCTAACTGTGCCTCTCTCTGTAACCTGGCCCAGCACCTTAATCCAGGCAAACATTGAAACTTTTTTGTATGCTGTGATGGGGTATACCTTGTGTTTCCTCACCAGAACATGAGCCTCTATGACACTGCTGTCCTGGTCCCAGATCTGAATGTCTACCCTGACCACTGTAGCCCTCTAGTTTACTCCAGATCCCATCAGAGATGGAACCCTGTGTTCTTACCCATTCTGGATGTGATGGGCAAAAGTGAAAGACTATAAAAATAAAAATAAAAGTGCTTTATCAGCTGAGCTCAATGGCACCACACTCCCAGGAGTCAATTGGGGAAGCCGGGCAGAAGTTGCAAGGGTTTTTAAAGCTGCAGACCATGAGGGGAAGGGATAAGGCTTGAAGATCAGTTTGTCTCCATAAAAGGTGATTTTTGTTTGCTTTTCCTGGAACATGTAGGAACCAGGGAGGTGGAACAAGCAGTTACAGGAACCAGAGAGGCAGGGAAGGGGCTGTACAGTGGGTGTGTTGCAAGATTGTAAGTTAAACGGCAATAACACAAATCTTACAGACAGGGACAATCACATAAGTTGTTACAGGAAGAGAACAGGGGTAAAGGCACATTTTGAATTTCTGAGCTTACAACACTGGTCAACATAACAATGGCAGAAAGCCTAGCTATGGAAGGAGCAGCCCTTGGGTTGTAACAAGGACAGTATACACAGCTGACTAACCAAATAATTAGACTTTGAGAGCATTCAAAGAATGGATTGATTCTGTAACCATGGTTGTTTTACAAAATAAAAGTGCTCTGGACCTTCTAATAGCCAAGAAAGAGATAATCTGTTTTTTTCTGAGAGAGGAATGCTGTTTCTATGCTAACCACTCAGGGGTAATAAAAGTTTGCATCAGCTCTGGAAGTGTCTTGAACAGAGAGATAAAATGGAATAGGAGGTTTTTCCTGGTGTAGATTCCTGGACTTTCTCCCCTCATGGGCAGGAGCCTTATTTGGGGTGATAGTGGCAGTCCTGTCAGTTATTCTACTATGCCCTTATGTAATTCAATTTCTGAACCACTTTTTCTCTAAACAGTTTGAGAACATACATTGGCAACATCTTTTGAAGAGTAATTCCTCCTATCAGCTTCTTCAAACTGGGAAAAAGAATTTTCCTAATAAAGAAAAAGGAGGAAATGTAAGGGCAATTTTAAATGTAAAGAAAAGTTTAAAACTTATATTTTTAGCACTATACAAGAATGGAACTGGGAAGCACAGCCTGTTCCCACCATTAGAAAATTACAAATATCAGCTCACCTTGACACCCATCATGCCAGCTATAACTTGTAAGATACATGTAACTCAGCCAGATAATGCATTGTACTATGTTTTGATTGCTTTCAAGGTTTCACCTCAAGGGCACCTTGGTTCAGTTTAAACAGTGATTGATTCTTTGTGCTCAACATAACCCAGACCTCCTTCTTATATGATAGTATCCCAATTAGCTTACATAACATAAATTCTGTCTTAACAACAAGGCATGTGTAACCAACTATAGAATATTCTGTTTTCTGCCTTTTGTATTTTCTTCTGGAAACCCTAGGTAAGTAACTGTTTTACCCCAAAATGAGGCTGATGATTTGAAACTGTGATTCTCTCAGCCCACTAGCATAATAAAGCATATCTTCTATCTGGTCTGGTCCTGAATCATGTAGCACTATTATGTTTTCAGGATAATTTCAATTATATACTGTTTTCCAGAGCAATTAAGGGGAAATCCACAGTTTACCTATAATTGAGGGCAAATGTGTATTATTTTGTTGTAAAAATGCTGGCTGAGACAAGGTCCAGACCACATTACTGATTTATTCAAACAAATGCCTGTGCCCACTGTCAGGAGGAAGAAGAGTCAGATGTGATTCAGGTGGCTCTTCAGAGATCAGCTAATCTTGGCTCTAGACAGTGGTTCCTCATGTCTCCTCATTCTTGGACCAGTAGATGCCTGGCTGTTGGTAAAATGTTGTAGTGAAAAAAGCTTAAATTCAAGGTACACATTTTCCAACTCCCATATTCCATCAACCCATTATATAGTTATAGGAGTCAAAGTCAGTGGAACAGACATTTGCCTACAGGGAAGACTCAGCAAGAGAGATAGAGAAAGGTAGAATGGTCCACAAATAATATTACCTCCCACATATGAGGATAAGTGGAAACCTGAGCAGGCATTAACTAGATGCTCTTCTCTTGGCACTCTTCCACATCCTGCCAATGGTCTACTCCTTTTGCAAGCCCCCCCCCCCAGGTTGAAAGGGATTTCTGGTTCTTGGCCTGTCCCCAGGCTTGACACTGCCTTCTCTTGACTCTCCATAGGGAGACAAGCAGTTGGTTCAGACACTGGGTTTCCCTTGCGCCCAGCACAAGTGGAAACAAAACAGATGCTCAGTCACAATAAAGTACTTCCTGTGGATGGAGGACACATCTAGGACACTTCCCTGAGAGAGTAAGTCAGGATGACAAGCTCAGGGACATCCCACTCTCTCCTTCTACTAGCATGACTGCCTTAAACAGGGTCATGTGGTGCAGAGAACCAAGGCTCTGTAGTAAGAGACTTATTAAAGTGATTTCTCACCAGTCTCCAGTCCTGTGACCTTGGACCTGTTGCCTGTCTTACAGTGCCTCTGATTCTTATCTATATTGTGGAAATAACAGTAACTGCATCATAACACAATTATTATTTTTCAAGCATACTACTTGCAGCCCCGCACCAATGCCTTTGAACTTGTTCTCCCATACAATACCTCATTCTCCATTTTCCTGTGTAACTGTGGCTCTTTCCCCCTTCAATCAGTTCTATCAAAGTGTCTTCTTACTACTGGGGAGTCATCCTTCACCCTTTCAGGCAAAACAGCAACTGCTCCATTATAACATTCTGTCTCTTTGCCCTGTCTACATTCCATATTATATTTGCCAACACTCAGCATTTATTCGCTTGCATGTTTATGTGCTCAATTGTTGTCTGTGTCCTTTCCTCAACATAATGTACATTCTACATTATGGGAAATGGGACACTGTGGACTTAACAGTGCTATCATCTATGTATCTCCACTGCCCACAGCCATGTCCAGAGCTGCTTATTGTGTCCTTCTTTAATGAAGGACAGGAATATGAGAATGGATGAGGTCATGTCTGAAGATCTGCAAACGCACTGCCTGCACAGAGTGTACATTCAGCAAATGGCACCAGTTGTTTCTGAGTGACCTCATCTGCACTCTACCCATGGTTCACCCAGTCTTATCTTCTGGGCCTGGACATAGAGAACATCAATTTCCATAGCAGAGCCCTGAGTGTCTCTATGGGCACCTTCCTGCATGCAGACCAACAAATGTTCAAGAGCTTTCAAGTCTCTTGCACTTTCCCTCCATCCTTGGCAAACAAAGGAGCCTTGACCTTGCAAGGCCTGTGGAGCATTTCATTATCTTGTTTTCTCTGAGCTGCACCTGTTTCACCACATGAGTCACAGGCATCCAGTCCATTCCTAAATGCCTTCCTCTGTGTAAGATACAGAGCACTAATGGAAAGATAAACTCTCATTAAACATATGCCCAGTTACTTTATGTTGTTAGAAAAGCTTCCCTGCAATAGTACATGTTAACAAGAATTGTGTGCCTGAAACTGTTTCACAGGCAAATTATTAATAATAATCAACTCATGGTGAGGGCTTTGATCACTGTATTGTGAGGTTTCTAACATATAACACTGGAGATGAGCAATAAATTCACACCCCATCCTGTAAAATGTACTGCAAGACAGCTAAGCTTAACTCTGCTTCCTAGATACATTTTTAGGGTAGGTACAATGCCTAAAACCTGCATTAGCAAGTCTATCTTATTAAAGTAAGGTACAGTCACTAGTAAATTATTTTATTCATCCAAAGTCAGCCTGGATGTTGTGCATAAAGTACTGGCCCAGATCTTGGGGTGGACCTTAAGCAGAGTCCTTGTCCCCAACAACTTGTTCTTCCACAGAGGCCCAGTCATGTCACCATGGGTACCCAGGGAAAGTGCTGGCATACAGAGAACTGCAGTTCATTATAGTCATAGACCAAAGGACTGAATGTCCAGGGACAGGGTGAGGAGACTGCATTAAGTGGCACTCAAGATTCCTTGTGCAAGTTTAGCAGGTGTTCGATGTGCCATCCAGGGAGGAAAGGTGTTCTAGAAAAAGGGAATGGCATACACAAAGGGCTTTGGAAGCAAAGGACAGCAAAGCAAGTTAAGACCCACAGGGAATTCAGATGGGGATGGTGACAACTTCTTTAGGAGATTTCTCCCTCTCATCTCTTTATAACATTACCAAACATTGTCACACATAATGTCAATGGGTGAAAACTTTTAGTGGCCTATTTTTTTTCACAGGAGGTTTTAAAAGCCCAAACTCAGTAGCCTCTGTTCCAAGAACTGTTTGTGAGAGGTTTTTCTTTTCAGATCCACAGAGCACTCATGGAAGAAATGGTGACAGCCTTCTGGGAAGTTCTTCTCCTCCAGAACATGTGAATACACTTTTGCATGCACACACACACACACACACACACACACACACACTTTGCTACTTCTCATCTATGTGCTTTCAAATCTTTCTAGTCTAAAACCTCATTGCATCATTTGCTGTGGTTTTGATATGGAATCTACCCTAAGGGACTGTGCCTGCAGGTGGAGCAACATGGAAATGGTTTACTCTTTCAGAGATGGCACCCAGTGTAAAGGAGTCAGGTCACTGGGAGTGAACCCTGAAGGTGACACTGGCACCTTGGGCCTCTTCCCTCTTTGCCATGGCCTGGCTACCATGAGATGAACCTACTTCCTCCACCACATGGTTCTACCATGTGTACTGTGCTGCTGCAAGGCCAGGGGTGTCTGGTGACTCCAGGATGTTTGTGTTCCACCCAAAGAATGGCCACAACACTTAGTGAACAGGTAAGCACAGTTTTTATTTGCAATAAAAGAAGAAAAAGAAAGAGTGAAAAAAGAGAAGAAAGGAAGAAAAAGAGATTAATAAAAGGGATACATCCTGACAGCAGGATGGGCCAGTGCAGAAACAGGAAGACAGTGGAATGGCAAGACTGCAGGGTCTTGGTCTTTGATGCTTTCTCAGATTCAGTTCACTGGAAGTTGCTTTGCCCATGCATCCTGACAGCAGGAGACAGGTCACGTTCTGTTGGTTCAGCCTCTGTTCTGAATCTTTGTAATCGATAGCTGTCTTCCAGCCAGCCATCCATGCCCTAATCTTCTACCTGACATGGATTGAAACCTCTACACTTGGGAGTCAAAACAAACTTTCCTTCTTCATAAGTTCTTATCTCATGTATTTTGTTACAGTAACAGAAAGCCAACTAATAATTCTCATTCTAAAGTTGCTCTATAGCTCCCTCCTGTTCATCCAGCACAAAGTCATGTCACTAAACTGACCAGTAGGACTCATTTCTTATGCATCCATCTATCTTTGCTGTCTTACTTCTGACTATTTCTGTTTATGTACATTTTGCTTTGGCATCTTATGTCTCCTAGTTCCCTGTACAATGCACTCATTTTTTTCATTTTTCATGAGCTCTTCCCAAAAGAAACTTCCTCTCTCTTTACCTGCTTAGTTCCTGCTCAGCCTCCTGCTTTGAATCAAGCTTCAGAGTTAATTGTTTTCCTGGACAAGGCAACACCCAACACTCACAACTCAGAGCTGAGGTTTATTTTGGCTTATATTTCAGTCAATAGTTGACTGGCTCAATGGCAGAATGGAGTGGAAGAGGCACATGGTGGAGGAGAACAGCTTGCATCATGACAGACAGGAAACAGAGAGCATGAGGGCAGGAGCTGAGAAGAAAAATAAACCCTTCCAGCACACATCCCCAGTGATCCACCTCCTCTGGCCCTGTACCACCTCCCAAAAGCACATTTAGCTATAAACTTATCAGTGGATTGATCAATTAATGAGTACAGTACCCCCTGAGCCATTTGTCTTCCAAAATCCCCACCTATGGATGTGTGGGGCTTCGAAAGAGGGGCCATCTGGATGCAAACTGTGATACCCTGTATGGGGTCTTTTAGGGCACTGTGCACTCACAGTGCTGTCTGGATGCTTGCTTTCTGTCTTCTGTTCATAAACAGCTGTCTCCTCTCCCATGACTTTATATGTGGTGTTTGGGTCAAAGAACCCAAGACTTGCTGAATTTGTGAGCACTTTTCATCTTCAATAGCAGATGAAAACATTTTAGTATCATTTAAAATCAAAAGACCAATTGAGCACCATTTCAGTGAACATGTAATAATAAATCCATCCCATAGTGTTTTCATCCTTATGCCCATTAAAATATGTTTTATTTTTCAAATTTCTATTTGAAATAGAAATTTCAAATTTCCTTTCCCCAGAAGGAGCCCATGAAACAAAAATGCTCAGAGCTTCATTCAAACAGGTGTACTAGTGCTTACCCATACTGTAATCTCAAAATTGTGAGAGACTGAGGCAGGAAGTTTGCAGGTTTGAGTCCACTCTGAGCAACTTAGTGAATTAGCAAAATTTCTCCTCAAAAATAAAAAATTTAAAAAGGAGTGGAAATGTTTGAAGTCTTTGAGTTCAATCCCCATTAGACTTGAATACGTGCACAGACAGGAAACTACTGGGAAAGGAGAGAAGGCACTGCCAATGACTCAGTGAGGAATAGGTACTGAGTCCAATGACACCAATTTCTGCAACTTTAAAAATACATTCAAGAGCTAAAGGAGGGGAGTAGAAGGTGACTAAAATAGTATGGAAGCCTAAATACAGTTGGTGTTCATGTTCCTGGATCTCAGAATCAACTGCATGGGTCTCTAGTGTGATCATAGAGGAGAATTCATTGTAACAGGCTCTCAAAACTAATCATGAGTAAATGCAAGATTTAAAAGGATCACAAGCAAACTGAGTAAAAAAGACAAACCTATAAATCCACACAAAAAATGAGTAACAAATGGCATATTGTGATCACTGAGCATCACTGTCAATTTGGTTGGTTTGAGGGATGCATAGAATAATACAGCACACTTCTGGGAATGATGAGGTGAATCATGGGAGTGTAACATTGGAGGACAACACTGGTCCCTGGCCCCTTCTTCTCTGGCTGTTTCCCTGTGCTCTGCTTTCTGAGCATAAAGAGGGGAGGTTTTACCCCATCATGCTGTCTGCCATGAGGTTTCTGCCTTGGTGGTAGCTGACCATGGACTGAGATCTCTGAAACCATGAGTTGAAGTCCTCTTGAAACTATAGGCAAACAAAAGGATTCAAAAGACATCCCTGCTTTAATCTTTAATGGGTAATTTAGGGCTCTAAAGGCCTTATTGTAAACTATTCCATCAGTTTTAAAAATAGGAGGTACATTATGGCGTATAGTGAAATCAAGATGCTCTCAGTCATAGAAGCCAAGACATGCTGGATCTGTGCATACCTTACACTATATTCTATGCCCTCTGCTATTGAAAATGTGCAGAAACTGAGGTCTCCAATGGCAAGGAACTGGCCCACTCCAGTCAAGATGCCATTGAGGACAGAACAGAGAGCAGACAAGGCTCAAACCCTGATCTCTGGCCTAGAAATCACTTGGCCATGTTGCAAATCCACACAGTAGGAATAAAAGAAGGAATTCTGTGAGTACTGGAGTGCTAAACTATTTAGAAATCTTTGGCTGAAGGCAGGAGGCAGCTGTTGGAATATAGAGTGAGGCTTCTGGTTATTAATATTATAAAATTAGGTAAAGGGAGCTTGCTGTTACATTGGGTTCCTTTTCTATCACCTGGCTTTGGGGTTAAGAGAGAATCTTGGCTAGAAGTACTCTGTGGGGGAGATGCAAGATGGCCTATTGATAGGTAGCATGATAGAGAACCTCTCTTTGAAAAACAACTCAGATGCTAGAATCTGACACCTTGGAGGAGACAAGATGAAAGGAGAGCACGTATTCAAGTGTACTAGGGATTGAACTCAAGGTTTTCAAACTGAGATACATTTCCACCCCTTTTTAAATTTTTTATTTTTGAGGAGAAATCTTGCTAATTCACTAAGTTGCTCAGAGTGGACTCAAACCTGCAATCTTCCTGCCTCAGTCTCTCACAATTTTGAGATTACAGTATGGGTAAGCACTAGTACACCTGTTTGAATGAAGCTCTGAGGTGCCCCTGTGTGCACCTCATAGATAAACAACAAACAGGAGAGGACAGCACTGCCCTAGCCAATAAGCTGCAGAGGGACTTAAGGCAGTACATAAAGGTCCGGAGACCTCCACCATTCACCTGTGTGAAAGAAGCCAGAAACATGACAAGACAGAGAAATAACAAAATGCCTCCGACCACCAACCCAGGGAAAATAAGTCAAGATGAGATAAATACAGAGGAGATTGAGGGTAGCAAACATGCAATATCAGACACAGCCTCATTGGAAATAAAGAAATACTTTCATGACCTCATCAACAAATTTAAATCTGAAATTGTAACTCAGGTGAAGCAAGATAAAAGATTAATAAAAGAAATGCTGGGTATTCCTCAAGAAGAAACAAATGCAAGAATGGAGGAACCCAGAGAAAGGAAAGAAGCCTTTGATAAAGAATATAACCAAAATCAAGAATACATGAAACAGATCCAAATTAAAAATTAAAAACTCCATTGAAAACTGGCAAAACTTAACTGAAACTAAAGACAGACTTTCAAAACTTGAAGATAGATTTGCAGTGTATGATTGCAAAAGGAAGGATCTCTTAAAAGTAACAAGGAACTAGAAAGTAATGATACAAAGACTAGAAGATGACAAGAGGACTTATAACTTAAGAATAAAAATGTGAATAAAGAAGCAGAGACAAATACAAATGAAATTAAAAGGCTATTCATAGAAATAATTAAGGAAAACTTCCCAAGCATAGGAAATGGATGTTTCCTATGTTCAGATATATGAGGCATATGGAACTCCAGCCAGCTACAACCAAAACAGTTCTACACCCAGACATATAATAGGATCCCAGAAATCCATCACAAGAACAGAATATTAAAAGCAGTCAGAGAAAAGAAACAGGTTACCTATAAAGGAAAACTCATCAAAATCACAGCAGACTTCACAATGCAAACTATCAAATCAAGAAGAGCTTGGAGTGAAATATTCCAAGCCCTGAAAGAAAATAACCTCCAACCCAGATTGATGTACACTGCAAAACTGTCTCTCAAAATTAATGGAGAGATAAGATATTTCCACAACAAAGAGGAACTTGGGGAGTTCGTGACCAAGTCAACCCTGCAAAGCATACTGAAGGACATTCTAGAGAGAGAGAAGAAAACCACCGAGATTCCAGGAACAATGGCAGAAAGGTCTCAATGAAAGGGGCAGACATTGGAAGGAAGGAGAAAAGTAAACAACAATGACAGAAAAATAGCATAGCAGAGATGAGGCATAGAAGATTGGATATATTGCTGTTTTTTCTTGACTGATTTTACTTGAATCTGGTTATACTTGAGGGTGTCACATCTGAGAGTAGGGGCAACTACTCTGGGGATGGCAGGATTCAATAGGATACCAATTCTGGTTTGATTATTAACTGCCTTTGAAGTCCTATAATGTTTCCAGTGTTTGATTTTTATTAATAGGGCTATGTAATGATAAGTTTAATTATACTGTGCCTGATGATATAGACAATTTTATTGAAAATAACAGGAGACATTATGATGACAACCATAGATCACCTAGTATTGTGGTTTTATATGTCCTTTACATTTCATATTTCTCTAGAAATGTGTATTGTTGATATGTTTTGGTTTGTTTTTTTCTCTAATACAGAAAGGCTAGCTATGTATGTAGAGACTTATACATGTGTAGAATTTCTAAACAGTTTATGAGAATTATTATAGTTATTGTAAAAAAAGAGAGAGGAAAGGAAAGTATTCTAAAGGATATAACTGCATATAAGGATATATGTTTGAATGTATAGGATTGATGACCATATTACTAAGTTTTTATTGGATAGATGAACAGATATGATTGTAGTCTCACTGTTTAAATGTCCACTTTGTATGCTTTACTTTACTTTTGTATGCTTTACTGTTTTGAACAACTACTTCTAGGAGGAAAATATGTGATTGTCACCTAGTGATTTCTTACTAGATTTGTTTTTGTTTTCTTTTGAAATTTTGTATTATTTCTACCCTCTTTCTGTTTCATTTTTTTTCTTTAAATAAAAAGTAGTGCTCTATGGTGGGGAAATCAGTGGCATTTGCCAGCATGGAGTTTCTCCTGGGACTGTGTAGGCAGATGGCTACCACAGCACCAGCTACACAATCACCTTCAGGAAGGTGGGCACGGTCCAGCCAGGGGCCTCCTCCTGGCTCCAGGCTCACGCAGATTCAGTGCTCTCTTGGCCTTTGCAAGGACGCTTCTAGCAGGCTAAGCACCTGTACAGCAAGACTTTTGCTGGTCCATCTCTGCCTCCCCACTGGGCCCACCTATTCCCACCCCTTCTGTACAAATTCCTTAAGAGGGTGCAATAAGTGAACTAATTATCTTACTGCATACTTTCCAGAATCAATGAGCCCACAGGTAGTTTCCAAACTTTTGAAAGAAAAGAGTCTTATTGCTTTGACAATCTAACACATAATGCGTAAACCTGAAATGTGAAGAAAATGAAGTTTAATGAGTTAATTCTGTTTCATTTATGGAAAATCTCTCATCATTTCATTATTAGTTTTAAGAATGTATCATTCCATTTATGCAACCAACCTTGAGTCCCATCAGCACTGAAATTCAAAGATGAAGGGGTCATGGTCTTTTCTTTTAAGTAAGTCTGGACAGTCAGACCAACTGGTCATGGTGGTGATTATATTAAGACTGAAGGATGTTCAGAGTGGGAAATATACTTTTGGTAATATAATAGAGTGGATACTTACAGCAAAGTTTCTGTGCCTGGGGTTTATCTCAGTGGTGTAAGTGGCTGCCTAGCAAGCACAAGGTCATGAGTTTGATTTATGGTACCAAAAATTTTTTTCCCCAGTATATCACAGTTAAATGCTATGAAAATATTTAGAACGTATTCTTGGCTGAACATATGTTGCTGCAAGGAAGAGCAAGAATTTCTTTAAGAAGAAAGATTTTTAGTAGAAAATAAAGGATAAATCCACCCTACCATGGAAAAAGGGAGGTTCAGTTTACCATTCTACACTATGGTTATGCACAGATATATCATACCAAATTTCATCAATATCTATTCACTTAAAAACATTATGGCCAGCACAATGCTCTGGTAAGTGGCTGTGGCCTGGCAAGACACAGCCACTCCAGGGCGAGAACCACATCAATGTTTCTTGAGATCCATTATATGCCATGTTGGACCTTGGGGTGCTGGGAAAACAGGCAGCCAGTTCACTCCTCTGGTGGGTGGCTGTGAGCCTACTGGGGCACGGGCTAAAAATGAAACATTCATTCCTCCACCCCAATAGCAAGTGAGAGCGGGAGATCCGAGCATGTCTTGCAAGTTTGACTATATGCAATATAGCAAATAAGGGATTTTCTCTTTTGCCGTCTCTTTGAGGGAAAATATTTTTATCTCTGTTTGTTCTGTTTTGATCAATGGTATTGCTCTATTCAATATTCTGTTCTTGTAATTTCAATATTTCCTTTGATATTGCTCTGCCTGATTGAAGGAACAACTTCTGAAGAAAACCAGATGTACTATTGTGCCTATAGCTGTTGTCCCAGTGGCCTGCTGTGAGGTTCTGTGCTAATTTCACTGCACTGCCTCAGTTGGCTATGTCCTGTCTTATTCTGCTGTATTTTACTACCTTCAAAATAAAAAATAAATAACATAAAAAACAATAATAAATAAGAAAAAAAATTTAAAGTAAATAACAACAAAAAACCAGATCAGCAAGGTACTGAGCAACCTGAAACATGATATAACTAAACAGATAATGAACTTAAAAAGCAAAAGAAGGAAAAGCAGGTGCACTAAAGGATATAACTGCATGTATATTTGAGGGTGTAGGAGTGATAATTATGTTGCTAAGTTTTTGCTGGATCAGAGAACAGAGCTGTTTGCAGCCTCACTGTTTGAATGTCCACTTTGTATGCTTTGATTTTGTAACTTGGACAACTACATCCAGGAAGACAATATGTAATGTATCTACTAGTGATTTCTTACTGTTCATTTTTTTAAAAATTCTGCATTGCTTCTACCCTTTTTTTCTGTTTTGCTTTATTTTTCCCCTCTCTTTAAATATAATTTAAAAAATAATCACAAAAAATCCTCACAACAGTGTACAATAAGGTAATGATTTGATTGAATATTCTATTGTAACTAAATTTGTGTTCTTTGAAGTTAAATTTCCATAAATAAAATAATAAAGGCATTTTTTGCTTCAGAATTTGATAGTACTAGATTGTTATTATTCTGTAGAAGCAAAGGGTGAAACTTTTCTAGATAAATATTTGTTAAAACTAAGCCTAAAAAAATTTCCATGCTTACAGGACTAATAAATAAGAGTTCACAAGCAAAACACACAGGAAGTACCACTTCAGAGTTAGCATAAGTGATATAGAATCAGATCAAAAATGGCTATAAATATTTCAGTTATAAGAAGCAGGGTGTAAAACAAGTACGTTTAATGTTTCTTGAAAATAAGGAATTCAAAATATAAAGGAATAAAATATCAAAACTGATCAGGTAGGTGTGAAATAAAATAGATATAACTCTTAAAGCTAAGTAAATGTGTGTATACTTTAAACATAAATCAATTACAGCTTGAATTAAAGAGAAAATTTGTGAACTGGAGGATTTACCTGAAACAATTAATCCAGAATGTTCCCAAAGAAACACAAGACAATGTTAGAGAACTATGACCACCAAAGTAAGAAGAAAAGAGATATGGGTAATATAGTGAGAAGATACTGTATAAAAGTGAGTCCTCAAAGAAAAAAAACAAGAAAAACAGAGACAGAGATAGAATCAACATTTAAAGAAAATTGGGTACTTTATCATAATTCATGGGAAATACTAATTCACAGATTCAAGATACTCACCCTGAGCATGATGAGTAATGTTTTTAGTGCACACCTAGATTTTGTTCAAATTGCAGGACAACAAAAACAAAGAGAATACCTTGCAAAGGGACATGAAGAAAAGTCAGAATAGTCATATAGGGCTTCAATTAAATTGAACCTGACTTTTCACCAATAGTAAAACTATAATAAGATCAAAATAGTATCCTCAAAGCTGTGGACAAAACATGCCAGTTTGGAAGCATGTACCCAGTTCTTTTTTAATTAATTGAGTACATTGTAAATATACATACTTATTTCTTTCATCATAGGAACTTTGTTCCTGTATATGGCACATTGCAATTCTTCTTTTTTACTCTTTTACTTTCCTTCCTTTTTCCTTCCTCCCTCTTGTTTTCTTTTAGTTGAGCATTTTGTTCCTATTTCAAATTATCTACTATACATTCTGGTCCTTATTTACAATGCCAGTTTCTCACACCAGCGAAAAAAATGCACTATTTGCACATGTGTGTTTATTTCCCTTAAGACTATGGTCTCAAGGTTCATCCATTTATCTATAAATGTCTCAAACTTATGCTTCATTATGGTTAAGTAGTACTCCATTGAAGAAAAATACCATAGCTTCTTTACCCATTCATCAGTTGATGGGCATTTGGACTGTTCCAAAGATTTAGTTATTATAAGCTGTGCTGCTATAAACAAGGGTATGCATGTTTTTAATTCTTTTAGGAAGATACCAAGAAGAGGAATAGATGGGTTAAATGAAACTTCTAGTCTTAGTTTTTCAAGGAATCCCCACACTGGTTTCCACAGTGGTTGCACCAGTTTACACTTCCAAGAAAAGTAGAGAAGGGTCCTTTTTCCTTGCAGCCCTGCCAGTGCTTGTTACTGGTTGATTTCTTGATAATAGCTGTTATTTCTGGAGTGAAGTGGCATGTCAGTATTATTTTAATTTGTGTCTCTCAAATAGCCAATGGTGTTTGAACATTTTTTCACATATTTATTTGATATTTTTACTTCATTTGAGACTTGTCTATTTGTTTAAGGTGTTCATTTTTGGGTTGGGTTGGGAGGAGTAATTTTTTGAATTCTTTATATTTTCTAGATATTAGTCCTTTATCTGAGAAACAACTGGAAAACGATTTTCCATTCTATGGGTTATCTTTTCCTTCCATTGATTTATTTTGCTGTGTAAAAGCTTTCTAATAAAATCCCTGTTGTTCATTTTTTGTAATTTGTCTGTTGCATTGTGGCTTTTGTTCACAAAGTCTTTGTCTGTACCTGTGTCTTGAAGAGTTTTACCTATCCCATCTTCCAATAGATTTAGTGTTCCTGTTTTAATATTTAGATCTCTGACCAATTTCAATTTTAGTTTAGTGCATGGTGAAAGAAATGGGTCTAATTTTTGTCTTCAGCATGTGGAAAGCCAGTTTTTCTAGCACCAATTACAAAAAAGGCTATTTTTCTTCCAGTGATAGTATTTGGCCCCTTTGTGGAAGATAGGGTGGCTATGTGAATTTGGAGTTGTCTCTGCACCTTCTAATCTATTGCATTGATCTTTAGGTCTGTTATTTTTTTTTCCAGTACCATACTGTTTTTTTTCACAGTAGTTTATTAGTGTGTTTAAAGTCAGGGATTGTGATACCTCCTTTCTTGCCTTTGTTGCCAAGGATTGCTTTTGCTCTTCTGAGTCCCTCCTGTTTCCAAATGAATTTTAGGAATTTTTTCTCTTTGTTATTTCCTGTTCTAGATCTCTTCTGATTCAACATAAATTTTAGATTGTTTTCTGTAATTCTGTGAGCTATGCTATTGTTATTTTGATCAGGATCACACTACATTTGTATAACAGTTTTGGGAGTGTGTCCATTTTCACTATGTTGTTTCTTCCTACCTAAGAACAAGGTACATCTTTTCATTTTCTAATATCTTTCTTGATATCCTTTTACAGAGTATGACAGTTTTCAATTACAGATCCTTTGCTCCCTTTATTAGATTGATTCCTAAGTAGTTCATTACTTGATGCTATTATGAAAGGTGTGGTTTCCCTAATTCCTCAGTTTGTTTGCTATTTATGTACAGGAAGCTAATGATTTTTGAGTGTTGATTTTGTATCCAGCTACACAACTGAATTTGGTTGTTAAATCTAGAAATTTTTATGGAGTTTTTGATGTCTTCTGTGTAGAGTATCATGTCATCTGCAAATATCCAGTTCTTCAAAAATCAAGCAGCACAATAATTCTAGAAGGAAATTTGGAGAGGAAACATGGACTAGGAAACAGAAAATGTGAAATATGGGTAGGTATAAAACACTGCATTCAGCTATATATATGATACAACCTTGGTTTGTGACCATCTGGAAGTATGCTTATAATTTAATCATACTCATCTGGAAGTATGCTTATAATTTAAAGCACTTAAATATCAAAGGGAATTTATTAATAAGAAATGGAAACTCAGATGATTAGCTAAAACAACCCAAAAATATTCATATAAAACAATTATAGTACTGTCATATAATACACAATAATCTAGAACATACAAAAACAAATTGACTTCCACTTAACTTTTAAAACTTTTATGGCTGCTGTGAGGGAGACAAGAAAAGAGGCTTACTGTATAAGACAACTTTCACCATCACTAAGGGCCACACTGCTATCTATTGGATCACTGGAAAATTTTTTTGTGCAATTTTAACAAGGAACTTTAACAAGAAACCTGTCCAATGACACACGCTTTTCCCTCCTTTTGAGGATCTCATGGAACTGTTGCATTGTACTATTAAATAGATTCATCACTAGCACTGCAAAATTCTGCACTGCTTTTCACATTTCGCTAATCTCATTAGGAGTAAGGGATTCCTCTGCCTTTTTATTCTCTTCTTCAGACAAGATTTTCTCCATTAACCTCTTTCTGTTGGGCGATGATTATACACAAGTCTTGGAGAGAGGAAGAGAGAGAGACAGAAAGAGAGACTAAAAGATAGAGAAGGAAAGAGAGACAGACAGACAGACAGACAGACAGACAGAGATAGAGACCAAAAGACAGAGAGGGAGAGAGAACTATTAGCTCAATTATGGTCATGTGATGTTTGGCACCCTGTACTGCTCATATTTTAAGACATCACTAGTTTATCAAGGTAAAATGTGTTCAAAGTGGTTGCTCGATGGAAGAGCTAAAGATAGTGGATCAGCAAGCAACAAAATACAAAGCGTCCTGGGAGAAACAACTCATATGCCAGAATAAAACATCCTGGAGAGATCCAGACAGAGGGAGATGGATTATCTTGACACAGGAAGAAATTAAAGCATAAAAATCTCATCAAACATGTTGGGACTACAATTGGAACAGCTAAAATTATGGGAGACAGCATTTTCATCATGACCAACCAAGTTTTCACTGGCCTAAATTTGAACCACCTTGAATCCACGCTGGCTAGCAGAGCCATCCAAACTCATTCCCACCGCTACTCACAGGAGCCACAGCAGTGCTGAAGTTGGGGGATTGGTGAGCCCAATGGAGAGCAGAGCCAGCAAAGGGAAATTCATTAATCCACAGTCAATGCTGGGAATGAGACCCCCCCATGGGAAGGGCATAAACAAATGGACCACATGTTGGAATTGGGCAGGAGGAGTTTGACTGGGAGAGAGAATGACTTCAGTTGGTTGTTCTCTCCTCAGCAGATTTGAGGGATTTGCTTGGACTGGGTCATGCCCCTGGCCATAACACAATGAGCCATCCCAAATTGATTCCCTGCACCTAACTGGGTGAAGGTGCCTGAAGTTTGGCTGGCCTGGTGGGGAGGAGCAAGCATACACAGCCCCTGCTTACACCTCAGTGACAAGATTAGGCAGGAGAGGGTGGAGGTCCTTCACCAGTGTGCTTCAGAGGAACTGTGGCCAACAGGGAAGGGGGCTGAGAACTCCACTGTGCACCTGTGTGAAGGAAGCCAGGACCATGACAGGAGAGAGAGGCAAGAGGAGACCCCCAGCCCAGAACCCTGTAACATAGATGGCCTTAATGCACTATATTGTTAATAGTGCATCAGGATTTAAAACCCACATTACTCACACTACTCTGCTTAGATGGATTATATTCTGTTCTAGTCATTCTACCTGTACTAGATTTGAGGGCACAGACAGTAATCCTGAAAATAACAGGATATAGTATGGTAATCATCC
>PVLA01012205.1:0-46512 GCA_004027455.1 Hydrochoerus hydrochaeris | reverse complement strand
GAGGAGCTGGGGGTGGGGGGAGATGGGACAAGAACTCTGCAAGAGCCAGTAATTGCCCTCGGGGGATTGCTGGGCTCCTAAGAGTTCTTAGCCAGGACTGACAAAGTAAAACCTCCACTCCAGGAAGAGGAGGTGAACCAGACTCAGGGGCTTCCTAGGCAAGGTGCTGCCTCCTCCTCCAAAATGAGTCCTGTGGTGAGGTGAGCACTCAGCCCTGGTGAGTCCCCACAGGGAGAGCTGAGAGTGTCGTGAAGGTTAGCTGAATCTTCTGTGATATCAGGGCTGTCCTGGGCCCTCTTGTGTTCTTTTTCATTGGTCATATTTCAGGCTATTTGAATTCCTTCCATGACAGGAATGATGTAGCTCATTGGGTTCAAGTCATGCAATGGCCTACTCACTCTTAGGCAGCCAATCAGCAGTCTAGCTGAGACCATTTGTGTACAGAGATAGGTATTGCCAAAAGAAAGGATTGAGGTAGAGAGAAGCTGTTTTCTTAGGCCTGAGGCACCTGTGTCACGTGGGAGATCAGAATGGAGAGGGTTGGGATGGGTGTAGGAGTCAAAGGGAAACTTTTATTTTGAAAAAGAACTTGGTGAATTTTATCAGCCATCAAAAAGCATAATTGCCATGGGAAAGGCAGGACTAGTCCTTGGTCTTCTAGAAACCTTGGTGTCAGGGATCATCCCAGTTAGGGGACCCAGCAAGGCTCAGGTATCAGGAAGCCAGATGCGTTTCAGCCTTGACCCAAGTGCTTTTCCCATTTCTACTGCTACAGTCCACTTCCCCACTCCCTTACCCTCTGATTTTCAAATTTTATCTCTTGCCACCACCCTTAAACAATGGTGTGGGTGATCTGAATCCTTTGACCCTGAAACCCGCTAGCCCTTAATACTGTATTACCTACACTTCCTCTAACTGTACACACTGAGCAAAAACCAAAGAGTTTTCCTTTCTTTGCTTAAGAAATGAAAGACTTAAACTATAGCTTTGCTGTGTGCATCCACTCAACACAAATCTTAAGAAGTATAAGAATTCCTCGGGTTTACTTCATCTGACTTACTCTTCTACAGTCGAAGAAGCTGTGGCTTCAGTAAGTCGCACTTGATCCAAGAATATATAGCTGATTTCTGGTGAAACCCGGCTCCCCCGTCTCAGTGCACCTGAATCTGTTACCACTCCAACAAGCAAAGGCACTGGCGGTTCTTCTATTCTATTTTATTATTTCTACACATCTGCTTCTCAGTCGAAACACTGAGACTGGACCTCTCTGGGTGTAGAATGGTTTTCCAGCTTATTCTGAGCCCTCTCTGCTGAGATCACGCTGACTCTCTCTCTCCATCTGCCCTTCCAGGCTGAGCTCCTGAAAAAGGATCCATGATAATCCGGACCCCAACGTGCTCTAGCAACAGACACTTGATTTATGATGTTAAAAAACAAAAATGGAATGGAAATCTATGTTACAAAGACTATCTACAAATTAGAACTTTATATCGTCTCAATAAAAACATCAAAACTATTGGCTGAGTGGAGTTTCTTCTCCTATCTACCGGATGTGTGCACTTTACCTTAATTCTTCACTACATCTAAGCAGGGTTTCTATGGTTATGTGAAGTAGATGGTTTAACTGGTAGAATTTATTGCAAAGGGGCTTCACCATAACATGTGCTATTAACATCATGACCTATGGAGCACCACCTATTTTACTTTGTTTCTTGTCCATGTATCATTGGACATAGTTTACCTCCATGATACACGCTTGCTCAGTATAGTTATGAGAGCCTCTCAAGTTTTCTTACTATGTTTACAAGGCACAGTTATGTTCATTTGTTCATCTGATCTTACACAAAATATGCTGACGCAGCACAATTACTCTCCGTGCATTTCAGAGGAAGACTCGGAGCCTCAGGAACTTGCCCATAACAGGCTAAGGAGGGAGGTGAACTAGGGCACCGATTCCTTGGCTTCTCACTCCAAATTTCTCCTGCTCACAACAGCGTACTTCTCTATAAGGCAATGCAGCTGCCCTGAGCCCCCCTCTAAGATTCCAAAGATGCCTCCCTCTCTACCCATGTCTACCCAAGACTCCCCATGCTCTCATAGATAGGCATTGTGAAAGATGAGAAATGAACACAGCCTTGAACCTTGTTTCAGCTTGATCCAGGAGCATCTGATCATTGGCATACCACCTTACCCCTGATCCGTGGGACTCCTGTTTTTAAAATGCAAGAGGCAGAATGTTTGGCCTCTGTGATTACTTTTATTTTCTTCAATTTTGATCTCTCTCTGGGGGAACTCTTGATCCTTGACACCAACCCTGAAAGTCAGGATTCCATCTACAGTAACAAGTGGCCTACAGGTGGCAGCAGATCCAAATTGAGTAACTTCCTAGATCTACTCAGGGCAAGGCTCTGTGGGCAGCATGGGCTCCCTGGCAGTACTCAGAGTCCCAGCCACTGCCCCCTCAGTTCTGACCCCACAAGCTAATGATCCCGCAGGAGAATTCACAGCCGGGAGAACTCTGGCCACCAAACAACAGACCTAACAGGAGGCAGCAGACCTGCTCTGCGCAGACCTTCTGCTCTCCCCCTCCACAGTAGGAATCCAGCCGCTAGTTCCAGCCGGGAGAACCATGGAGTAAGTTATGCTTTCAGTCTCTTGAATTTGATTTGTGGCTCCACTCTTGGTTTCTTAACACTGATGTATTGCATTTGTCCTCTGTTTGGTTCCAGTGATTTTCAGATGTGCTCTAGTTGGCTTCTCACAGATTTTTACCAAGGACCCATTATTAAAATTGCTTATTTGATTCAGTGGCACTGCTGATCTACAGACAAATTCTTGAATTTGAAAGATGGCATTTCCCAGAGTTTGGCTGAAAACATAATGCCTGTTATACTCAACACATTTTTCCATCAATGAAACATTTACCAATTAAATGTTTCTGAGATCCAAACGTATGTTCAGAAATTATATTCTTATGAAGAAAACTTGATAGTCTTTAATCCCATGTTTCTAGCGGCCCAGTCATCAAGCTGGGAAGGAGAAACCAGTGCCATTCTGGCTGATGTTCAGTAGCTCAGTAGTTGAATGTGAGTGTCGTTGCTTTCCAAATCCTCACTTTAAACTTTTAAATAGTTAGCTGACTATCTAAAAAAATCGCTTCCTTCTCAGTAGGTGAAATGCACCATTCCAAGAAGTGAGAAGGAACTAGAGTGATGATTTCATTACAAAGCTTCAAATTTAATTAGCCAAGTACTAACCTTGCTCCTCTCCCTCAGCACAATTACTTTAATTAGTATTTTGTAATGATTAATTTAATCTCCAGCTTTAGCGAAGTTATAACAACCAAGGTCATCAGAATCCTCACTTCTTTGCTTACAATCAGGTACCGGAAGTCTGGCTCCAGGCAGCGCCTTTGGTGGAGAGGACGCGAGTTCCACCTGGACTGAGGCTGAGGTGAGACCGAGCAGACACCTCTCGCAGCAGTGAAGGATTCTGAGCCTGAGGAAACACAGAAGCAGCTGAACCCAGACGCCAGGAAACACACCCAGTGCTCTGGTGAGAACAACTGCACTGTGTGAGTCACATGAGCCTCATTCTGCTGCCTCCCTTTCCAACTGGCGGGGAAGGCAAACAGCCGATCAGAGAGACACATGTCCAGCCCCTCAAGCCAGAATCTCTCTACACGATGGACTCCAAGGCTGTGCCCCTGGGAGAGCTTGGGATGTGTTCAGAACCCACCCTTTACCAGAAGGCCACAGCACACACCACCAGATGTGGGCCAAGGACTTCAGAAAGGAGAGAAGACTGATTTTTCACCAGTAAAGTGCTATGGAAAAATATTATGAGTTGAATAGTATGAATGAGAGATGCACATTTAAAAATGTTGTTATCCTCCACTAATACATAAATAAATGGTTAGGTTTTAGATATCTTACACCATACAGCAAAGCAATGAAATTTTTGTACTGAAAAGTGTTTCAAGAAACTTTTCAGAACCAGTATTTACTGTCTCACACAAATATCACAGATGTGTGATTTGTTTTGCCCACCAAAAAAAAGTTTAAAAAATTTCAGAACAACTCAAGCTTTTACTCTAACACTTGAGAAGATAACATAAGCTGTTGAAGAGGAGAAAAGGGAGCATTTCCTTAAATTTCCCGCAAATGTCTTATTAAGATAAAATTCAAGTAACATGAAATTCACATTCTGGCCCCTTAGGCTCTGTGGCAGTTACTCCGTCCACAGCCCTGTGCTGCCTCACCCCTGCTGGCTCAGAGCACGTTCCTCTTCCCCAGAAGGACCCCTCATTCCCATGGGCGGTCACTCCAGCATCAGCTCCTGACAGCACCGACTCGCTCTCACCAGGGATTTGCCAACACAGACACAGGCATTCACGGAATCCTGACATATGTGATCTTTTCGTTTTCTCTCATATAGCGTAGGGATGACACAAGTGAGACCACTTTGATTCTGACAGTGCATGTGTTTTTATGCCCCCTTGTGTTCCGAAGGCACTGTTGATGAATCATCCCTGTTGTCCCAGTTATTGATCTATCTGGTCTCATGTTGAAGAGAAAGTAATTAATGACAGAGATCATGTCACAGTCCCTTTAGCCACATCTGAGCCACGAAAAGTTTTAAAAGAAACCAGTCTCAGGCCTAACCTAAGCCAGCCAACAAGAACAAAAATGGAATAGCCGAACATATTTCTTCTTCATGAGCCTTACCTTTCCCAAACCTTTTGACATACCCTCGTCTTCCAATTTAGAAATCTTTAATGATTTTCTTTTGTAACAAATCTAATAGCAACTTGGGTTTTAAAAATTCCTAGTATATTTTTATCTTAAGGTTAACTCAGATTTTACGTTTTTATTACAGCTGCCTGAATAACAGACTTGGAAGTAATTTTGAGCTGTAAATTATCCTGGCACAGGCAGAAAGTAGGAAGGAGAGCAAAGGTGTTACCTTTTGGCTGGGATTGACAGCCTGTTAGGACTTTACATGGCCTTGAATGACAAATTATCTTTTTCATGCGGAAACCAACAAAGAAACAAGCTGACCTTACAGCTGCAGTTTAAGAATTATCTCAAATCTGTTTATAAGAACTGTTTTAGGCACATAGATCAGAATATATTAACTTACACAACTGAAATTAAAGTAAATTTACTAATCAGTTAAGATGTTTTCCTAATGTTCCCTCATTACCCTCATACCTCATTATGGGCAGTCAAGAAGGTTGTTTTCCCTCCTGGTATTGCGAGCCAGGACTCAGACTTCGCTTGTGACTTGCCAAGACTCACTGTAGGTTGTGGGCAAACCATGACACTTTTGTTTTTACCTGATATTCAACCTTGTAGTTTGATTTATTCTCTATAACAACTTAGGTATAGATTTTAGTTTAAACTTAGTCTCATGGTTTAGACCCTTAAAAAAATCTTCATCTTGTTTTGGCTTTGTTGTTGTTGTTTTGTTTTGTGTTTTTGACACAAGGTCTCACTATGCGGTTCAAGCTGGTCTTGAGCTCACTTCATAGCTCAGGCTGGTCTTGAGCTAGCAATAATCTTTCTGCCTCAGCCTCCCAAGGGATGGGATTACAAGCATGTGCCACCACACCTGGCCTAATGTTTATCCTCTTTATAGCGTTTTTTGGTTGGCATTAGTATTGTGTTTTATTTCAGTGTTTCCTGTATTTACTTGTCACGACTCGGGAGTTTGGAGTTCATTCGCTGTTGCTGATGTGAGTAGTGATGATGTGGGAAATCGGATCAGGCAGCTGCTTTGCAGCAGTGGAGAGAAAATTAACAGAAAAAGAGATGTAGAAAACAATTATCTCCCTGGGGGGTTACCATAGTCCTTTTTTAGGAGACTCACGATAGAGATCGCATAATATTTCTCTTATTTCGACAGACTTACACCAATAAGAGAAGACAAAAAGAAAAATTATCAGGGTGTAGAATAGAAAAGAGACAGACAGGAAGTTATCTGATGGGAGAGAGACTGAAGGTTGTACTGTACCCTGAGTGCGGCCAAAACGCAAGCATTTTTAATTTGGGAGAATTCAAACAGGGAGAAGGGAGCCTGAAAATAGATCCTGTTCTAGCTTATTATCTCCTGGAGGAGGCAGACAGAGGCCAGGTGCGGTTCAGAACAAAGGCAAGGCTGAAGGTAGCTGGAGGGCCAACAGGAGTGGGTGAGACTGCCAGACAGATGGAAGAAAGGCCAGAAAGACAGGTGTTTCATACCTTCCAGCAGTACAGTGGCCACCCGCAGAAGACCCGTATCCTACATATTCTGAAGGGTCAGGCCAAAGGGACAATTTCCCAGACTGGAAAGGACCAAGACAGCACTAGGATTCTTGGATAGATGGGCATAACTCCTCCAGGGGAAACACAAAAACTCACGTCAATCGCAGGAGATGAGACCGAGGCAGGACTGTGGATTCAAGGTCAGCCTGCAATACATAGCAAGTTTAAGATTAGCCTGAAATACATATCAAGACCCTTTAGTCTTTTAAAATTATTTTGAAGAGCAGAAACATAAAAATGAACCAAATTATAAAAATGATAGAAATTCTGGCAGTCATGCTGGGGTTTTGGGGGGGTTGTTTTTTGTCTTTTTGGTACTGGGGATCAAACTCATGACCTTGGGCTTGCTAGGCTGGTACTTATACCACTGAGCTAAATCTCCAGCCCCTGGCAAGGATGTTGGATTACAGATTTCAACAACTGTCCTGAATATAAAGAAACAGGTGGTATACGGACAAAGAGGATGTCACCAAAACCCAGAGTATATAATAGGGGCCACTGGTTGACTACAAAATTGATTCTCTTATTAGAACTCTGCAAAAGTCACAGACTCTAATGTGTCAGATCTAAAGGAAGCGGGTAGGATCAGTGGGTCTCGCGAACACAGTTCATTAGGAACACTGTTCAGAGTAACACGTCAGCTCTTCCACTAGTGGTCAGTGCCAGAAGATCCAAGTGTTTGTCCTCTGAGAAAAAAGTTTTTCTCTAGAAGGTAAAATAAAGTTTATGGAAAATGGTAGGATCTCTAGTGTCGATGTGGTTTTCATCAAGTAAATATCATCTCTTAGTGCCATTTTGGAGCCCAGTAGCTTTATAATCTCCAACTTCTCCATGCACTCTGAAGACTGTCACAGATATAATTTACCCTCCATCTAAATCCATCTGACTCTGATAAAACTGCTCATCAAGGACAAAATAATCTTTCATAATTTAATCTACTCAGTGGCAAAGTAAGCCCATACTTATTACAGCCCTTCCTTTTTTCTATGAATAGATATTCTAATTGTGACAACAGTAAACAAGGAAGATAAATAATGCTAAGTTGAGATAATGCTCTAAGAATATAGAATAATAAATTAAAAATAAAAAGTGTATATATCTTCTCAGTTCAGGCATAAAGGAAGAACAGGATACAGGATTCTCCAGTTAAAACAAACAGCTAGAAAATTAGAAAAAAATATTATTTTCAGAACTTGAAAAATAGCACAGAACTGTATTTCTGTGAGAAGGAAAAACAGTGAAATGGTTGATATATCCTGACAGACTTCCTGCCAGCAGGCAGTACGTCTTATTGTGGCATAAGAACAAGGAACTCAAACAGAGTCTGGAAACATTGCTCAGTTAAGGAGGTGGAGTTTGAGGAAAATCAGTAGCATAGGGCTCCAGTGAGGAGTTAGCTACACAGAGTAAAAGTGCTCGAAACTGGTCTTTGAGTCTTTGGTTAAACCTCAATCTGTGTGTGTAGTGCAAAAGCCCCACAAAATTGAGAAAGAAAAACTCTGAAGGAAAGACAAATTATAAAAGAAATAACCTCCAGATCTTGAATGAAGCCAAGATTCATTTTTTCACTCTTCAGTTAAAGAAGAAACATTATCAAATAAAATGTTCCTATTTTCCGCCATATGAATGGTAGAAAAGCTAAACCTCAGATAGTTGAGTAAAGTTGTACCTAGAATGAAGACCACCTCACACCTCCCTAAATTAGCCTGCAAAACCCCACAGGATTAACCTAATTTATGACTAACTTAATTGACTGCCATACCCCCCCCCAAAAAAGAAATGCTTTAACAGAATGCAATAAAATCAAGTATCCAATAACTTAAAATTCTTACTGTCCAACATTCAATCAGAAATTATTAAAACTTTAAAAATTCAGCAAAATATACTGCATAATGTGGAACAAATCAGTTAACAAATACAGACACAGAAATTGTAAAAACTGCCCACCCAGTGATCCCAAGCAGCCAGGGAGCATCTCTGTGCCATGTGGTATGAGATGAAGGCCTGCACAGCCTACTCCATCTAGTCATGCAGCCTTGCTGTACTACTCGGAACCTGGTAGGGCCCTGCCCAGTGACCCCAAGCATCCAGGGAAACTTGGTGCACAGCTTGGGTCCTGGTAGGCCCCCATCCCGTGACCCTAAGCAGCTGGAGAGTAACGGTGCGTCATGTGGTACAAGTTGAAGGCCTGCACAGCATACTCCACCAAGCCATGCAGGATCCTGGTAGGACCCTGTCCATAAATCCCAAGAAGCTGGGGAGCTTTGGGGTGCCACGTCACACATGGTAAGGTCCTGCCCAGTGACCCCAAGCACCCAGGGGCATCGGTGTGCCACATGGCATGAGTAGAAGGCATGAAGAGTGCTCTCCACTTAGCCATGCAGCATTTATAGCCACTTTGGACTTGGTAGGGCCCTACACAGTGACCTGATCAGATGGCGAGCCTCAGCTTTGAGTTTGGGGAGACTCCATGTGCAGCTAGGGACCTTGTAAAGCCTGCCTAACAACCTCTACTCAGCCAGGGGAAAACCCTCCAATACTGACAGTCATCCTTGACACAGGAAACAACTCATACATTGCATTCAGCTGCCCCAGGGAAATACAGGAAAATGACAAAACAAAAGAGCAAAATGCCATCTCAAATCTCCAGCCCATACCAAGCAAGCCTAGGTGACATGTACATAAAAGAAAGTATAAGTCACACGTGAAACTTCTGAAATGATAGCAACTGAAGTAAAGAAACAACTCCATGAAGTTGTAAGGGAAATCAAATCAGAAATAAGCCCCCAAGTAAAACAAGAAATGAAAAGCGTAATGAAAGAAATGCTGAACACATCTAAAGAAGACATAGTTTTAAAAAGTAGAGAAGCACTGTAAAAAGATAGAAACCTTGAATGAATAATATAAGAAGAAATAGAATGCATGAAACAGATTCAGAGAGATATACAGAAAATCAAAAATTCCATCGAAAGCTGGCTAAACCACCTCAATGAATGTGACGATAGACTTTCAGACCTCAAAGACAGATTGCAGTTAGTGAACAGGAAAGCAAAGATCTTTTAAAAATAACAAGAAATAGAGTCTCAAAAGATGGCAGATTGATAAGCAGAAGGATACAGAGCCTCCCTGAGAGAGACAACTCATGCCGGAATAAAACATCCTGGAGAGGTCCGGACACAAGGAGATGGATCCTCTTGACCCAGGAAGATACTAAAGACAAAAGAGCTGTTCAGACATGCAGTCCCAGGGCTACCATTGGAGAAGATAAGATTAGTGGCCACTGCGTTCTTGCTGGAGCCACCTGAATTTGCACTGCTGCAACTGGCCAGAGCGGCCTGAACTCGTGCAGCCATGACTGACATGCCAGAGCCACCCAAAATCGCACCACTGTGACTAGCTGGTCTTGCTGAACGTGGAGGTTGGTAAGCCCAATGGAAAAAGGAGCTAGCAAGTGACCTGCATTAACCTGCAGTGAGTACTGGGAATAAGACCCCCTCCATGGGAAAGGGACGACCAACTGGACAACATGTTGGAATCCAGCAGGATGGGCCTGAACTAGGAATAACAGTAACTTCAGTTAGTTGCTCGCTTCCCAGAGAAGATTGATGGGATCTGCTCAGCTGGGTCATGCCCCTGGCTGGGACCCAATAAGTCATCCTAAACCAATTCCCTATGCCTAGCACTAACCTGGTGAAGGCCGCTGAAGGTTGACTGGCCTGGTGGGGAAGGACCAGCATACACAGCCCCTGCTTACACCTCAGTGACAAGAGCAAACAGAAGAGGGCAGAAATCCCTCACCAGCATGCTTCAGAAGAACCATAACCAACAAGGAAAGGGGCTGGGGCCTCCACTGTACACCTGTATGGAAGAAACCAGAAACATGACAAGAGAAAGAAACAAGAAAAAGCCCCATCCCCAAACCCTGAGAACATTCATCCAGGAGAGGTAAATACAAAAGAGATTGAGGGCATAAACACGCAACATCAGACACAGCATCAACAGACATAAAGATATATCTTTGGGACCTTGTAGATGAGCTCAAAACTGAACTATTAAATCAAGTAAAGCAAGACATAAATAGATTAATAAAAGAAATGCTAAGTGTCTCTCAAGAAGACACAGACAGAAGAAGGGAGGAACTTAAAAAAAGGAAAGAAACCTTCGATAAAGAATATAAAGAAGACATAGAATACATGAAGCAGATTCAAAGAGACTACCAGGAAATTAAAAATTCCATTGAAATCTGGCAAAACTCCTTAAAAGAAACTAAGGATAGACTATCAAAACTTGAAGACAGGTTTGCAATGTGTGATCATGAAAGGAACGATCTCTTAAAAATAACATGGAAACAGGCAGTAACAATACAAAAGCTAGAAGATAACAAGATAATCTATAACTTAAGAATAAGAAATGTGAGTGAAGAAGCAGGAGGAAATACAAAGGAAATAAAAAAGGCTATTCACAGAAATAATTAAGGAAAACTTCCCAAGCATGAGAAAAGAAAATGATATTCAGATGTATGAAGCATACAGAACTCCTGCCAGCTACAACCAAAACAGATCTACACCCAGACATATGATAATCAAGATACCAGAAATTCAATATAAAAACAGAATATTAAAAGCCATCAGAGAAAAGAAACAGATTACCTAGAAAGGAAAACCCTTCAAAATCATGGCAGACTTCTTGACACAGACCATCAAATCAAGAAGAGCTTGGAGTGAAGTATTCCAAGCCCTGAAAGAAAATAACCTCCAGCCCAGATTGATGTACCCTAAAAAACTGTCTCTAGAAATTAATGGAGAAACAAGATGCTTCTATGACAAAGAGGAACTGGGGGAATTTGTGACCACCAATCCAAACCTACAGAGAATACTGTAAGACATTCTAGAGAGAGAGAGAAAAAGTACCAAGGTTTCAGGAACAGTGTCAGACAGGCCTCAATGAATAGGGAAGCCAGCAGAATGAAGGAGAAAAGTAGACAAACAATGGCAGAAAAATAGCATAGCAGAAATGAGGCAGAGAAGGTTGACTGTAATCTCTAACACACATGGCCTTGATACACTAAAAAAAAAAAAAAAAGAAAGAAACACAGGCAGAGTAGATCAGGAGATAGGGTCCACTGAGATGCTGTGCATAGGAAATATATTCAACCTGAAAAAGGGTTTATGGACTGCAAGTCAAATATGAGAAAACAATGCTCTATGTGGTAGGGAACCAGAGAGAAATAGAGGCAACTTGTCCAGTACCTACAGATAGGTTGGAAAGACAGGATACTTATGTGCAGTAGAGAACTACTCAGCTATAATGAAGGAAGACCTTGAGGCTTTTGTAGGTAAAGGAATACAACCTGAGATCAAGCGAGAAGGTTCGGAACCACTTAGGTAAATAGCAGGTTGCCCCCCAATCTAAAAACTGAGGGAGTTGGTGGGACCCAAAATGTGTAGCACCCTGTGGGAGTGAAAGGGGAGGAATAGCCTAAAAAAAGAAGGCAGAGGATATTGTTAATAGTGTATCAAGATTTAAAACCCATACTACTCACACTGCTCTGTTTAGATGGATTATATTCTGTTCCAGTTTGTCTACTTGTACTAGATTTGAGGGCACAGACAGCTATCCCAAAAATAGCAGTAATATATAGTACAGTAATCATCCTTAATTTCCTATTAACTTAATCTGAGGCCCTGTATAACTTACACTGTTTTACCATGACTGATCTTAATTGAAACTGTTTTGTTAGATTGCTGTTTTGTATTGATAGATTTTATTCAAAGCTGTTAAGATTGATAGTATCAAGTCTGAGAGTATAGGCAACTATATTGAAGATGACAAGATTCACTAGGACACCCACTCTGGTTTGATTATTACCTGCCTTTGAAGTTTTACACTGTCTACAATGTTTTGTTTTTATTAATATTATTATGTACTGCTATATTAAATTATACTGCTATATTCAATTATGCCTGATGATATGGACAATTCTATTGAAGATAATAAGAGACAACACAGTAACCATTGTAGATCACCTTGTGCTGTGGTTTTATATGACATTTTTATTTCATGTTTTTATAGGAATTTGTTTTGTTTTGTCTTGCTATGGTTTGTTTTTCCCTCTGATACAGAAAGGATAGAAATACATGTAGCAACTCATGCATGTGTAGAACCTTTGAACAGTTTATGAGAACTGATTATATAATGCATGATGAAATGAACAACTACTTGGAAGAAAAAGAGACACTACAGTACCCAGTGCTGATTCCATATAGCATCATGATGTGAGATCCAGCAATACTATTATTCCTTGTTCAGAGTGATTTTAGCCTGTTTTGTTTTAATTCAACATACACGAAAGTATGGACAGCTATTTTGAAGAGAATAAGAGACACTAAGACAGCATTTGTTGACTTCCTTATTGTCTGGTCTTGAAGACCTAAAACACCTTCTTCATCCTGTTCAGATCAGTTTTATACTATGTTATTTCATGTGAATTCTCTGTATGTGAAGATATGGAAAACTGTTTGAAAGAAAACAAGAGATAATATGATAGATAGTGAAGATCTCTAAAGGTCTTGCTTTGAAATTTATGTATCTTACCTTGCTTTTTTGTGTTTTGTTTTGTTCTGCTTTGTTGTGTTTGATTTTACCCTCTTTAAAATTTAAAAAAAAAAAGAAATTGCTTAATAGACAAAATAAAATAGAGTTTGGTTGATAAAATAAATAAATAAATAAATAAAAATTTAAAATAACAAGGAATAACAATACAATGGTTGAGAGATAATGCAAAAAAATAATATAAAATTGATAGGTGTCAGTGAAAAAAAAAGTGACAACACAAATGATATAAAAAGACTATTTACAGAAGTAATAGCAGAAAATTTTGAAAACATAGGAAAAGAAACTGACACACAGATAAGTGAAGCATATAGAACTCCAATTAACCATAACCAAAATAAATTTACATCCAGATATGCAATAATCAGCATCCCAGAAATTCAACATGAGAACAGAATATTAAAAGCTGTTAGAGAAAAGAAACAAATTGCCTATAAAGGAAAGCTGATCAGAATGAAGGAAGACTTCTCAACACAAACAATGAAGTCAAGAAGAGCATGGAGCAAAGTATTTCAAGTCCTAAGGGAAAATGACTTCCAACCTGGATTGATGTACCCTGCAAAGCAATCCTTCAAAATCAATGGAGAAATAAGATGCTTGCATGACAAAGAACAGCTGAAGAACTTCATAACCACCAAACCAACCCTACAGAGAATACTGAAAGATATTCTAGGTAGACATAAAAATAACTAAAACTTCAAGAACACCAACATGTAAAACCACAAAACAAGGCAGACCATTAAACAAAGGGGAAAGGTAAAGAACCAACAGCAGAAAGATAATGGCAAAAATAAGCCAATATATATCACTTATAACTATTAATGTAAATGGCCTCAATTTACCAATTAAAAGAAACAGACAGAATGGATTAAGAAACATCCAATCATATACTGTATACAAGAAACCCATCTAACCCAAAAGGAAATTCATAGACTGAAAGTCAAAGGATGGAAAACAATACTTCATGCAACAGGAAATCAGAAAAAAGCAGAGGTAGCTATTCTGTTTGCAGATAATGTGAACTTCAAATCAAGAATGATCAAAGAGATAAAGAAGGTCACTACATATTGGTTAGAGTAAAACTTCAAGAGGAAGAGATAACAATCTTAAATATATATGTACCAAATGTAGGAACACCCAGCTATATAAAAAAAATATTAATAGACATGAAAAATCAAATAAGCAATAATACAAGTATAACAGGAGAACTTAACACCCCATTGACACAAAGAGACAGATCAACTAGATAAAAAATTAGCAAATAACGGAACTGAATAACACTTGTGAACAAATGGACTTAGTAGACCTGTACAGAGTGTTCCACAAAACAATGTACATTCTTCTCAGGTTCACAAGGGACATTCTTTAAAATAGACCATATACTAATGCATAAAACATTCTTAAATAAATGCAAAAGAATCAAAATTATCCCATGTATATTATATGATTATAGTGCCATGAAACTGGAAATTAATGACAAAAGAAACATCAAAAACACATGGAAATTAAATAGTAAACTCGAGAACAATCAATGAGTCACAGAGGAAATTAAAGAACAACTTAAATAATATCTACAAGCAAACAAGAATGCAAATAGAACTTACCAGAACCTGTGGGATACAATGAAAGCAGTCTTCAGAGGGAAATTTATTGTAGTGAATTCCACATCAGGAAAACAGAGTAAACACAAATAACCTGATGTTACACCTCAAACATCTAAAAAAAAGAAGAGCAAGTCGAGCACAAAGCCAAAAGAAGGGAAGAAATTATAAAGATTAGAACAGAAATTAACACAATCAAAATTAAGAAAACAATACAAAGAATTAGTGAATCAAAGAGTCAGTTCTTTGAAAGAATAAATAAAATGGATAAGGTCAGAGCCAGCCTTATTTTTTAAAAAAAGAAAGAAAACTCAAATTCCTAGAAACATGAATTACCAAAGTTGGATCAAGAAGATGTAAAACTGCTGAATAACCCAGTTTCAGTCAATGAAATTGAAAATGAAATTAAAACCTTATCAACAAAGAAAGCTCAGGTCCTGACAGATTCACAGCTGAATTCTACAAGGAATTCAAAGAAGACTTAATGCCAATACTCCTCAAACTCTTCAATGAAAATGAAAGGGAAGCAATTTTCCCTAATTCATTCCTGGAAGCAAATATTACCCTAATATTAAAACCAGAGAAAGGCCAAATCAAAAAAGAGAACTAAAAAACAAAGAGAGAATGATAGGCCAATCTCCTTAAGAAACATAGATGCAAAAATTCTCAATAAAATACTGGCAAAGAGAACGCAGCAAGTCATCAAGAAAATGATACAGCACAACCAAATGGGATTCATCCCAGGAATGCATGGATGGTTCAAAATATGTAAATCAATAAATGTAACATATCATATCAATAGAGCCAAAAATAAGAATCAGATGATCATCTCAATATATGCAGAAAACATTTTTTATAAAATCCAATACTCATTCGTGATAACTTTATAGAAAATCGGAATAGATGGTCTTTACCTCAATCTGATAAAAGCCATCTATGACAAATCAACAGCCAGCATCATATTAAATGGACAAAAACTGAAAAATTTCATTCTAAAATCAGGAACAAGACAAAGTTGTCCACTATTACCACTCTGATTTAATATAGTGATAGAAACATTAGTCAGAGCAATTAGACGAGAGAGAAATAAAAGGAATAAGGATATGAAAGGAACAAGTTAAATTATCACTATTCACAGATGACATGATACTGTACATAGAAAACCCACAAAACTGCACTGAAAGACTTTTACATGTAATAACCTAATTCAGTAATGTAGCTATATTACTGAATACATTACATGTAATAACCAAATTCAGTAAAATAGTAATGGGTACAAAGTCAACACTCAAAAATCAATAACATTCCTGTACACAAACAACAAACTCACTGGGAGACAAAAAAAGCCACACTCTTCACAATAGCATCCAAAAAATGAAATACTTAGGAATCAATCTAACAAAGGAAGTAAAAAATATATATATACAGTGAAAATTACAGTACTCTGAAAAAAGAAATTGAAGAAGATTTCAAAAAATGGAAAGACATTCCCTGTTCATGGATAGGAAAAACAAACACTGTGAAAATGGCCATTGTCCCAAAATTGTTACACAGATTTAATGCAATTCCAATCAAAGTAACATTTGTATACCTCACAGATCTAGAGAAATCATTCCTAAAATTCATCTGGAACTAGAAGAGACCTAGAATAGTAAAGGCAATTCTGGGCAACAAAGGAAAGGCAGGAGGCATCACAGTCCCTGACTGAAAGTTTTACTACTAAGCTACTCTGATAAAATCAGCATGGTACTGGAATAAAACCAGACCTGAAGATCAATGGAATAGATTAGAAGATACAACCACAGCTACAAACATACTCAGCCACCTTATCTTTCACAAAGGGGCCAGATATGTTTACTAGAAGAAAAATAGCCTCTTTAACAAGTGGCGCTGGAAAAACTGTCTTTCCATATGCAGAAAACTAAAACTAGACCTGTGCCTATCACCATGCACTAAACTAAAGTCAAAATGGGTCAAAGATCTAAATATAAAACAAGTACACTAAATCTGTTGGAAGACAAAGTAGGTAGAAACTTTGAAGACATGGGGGTAGGCAGGGAATTTATGAACAAAAATCAAGCTGCTTGGGAAATACTTCCCAGAATCAACAACTTGGACCTCATTTTATTAAAAAGTTTTTGCATGTTGAAGGAAATCTCCAACAGAGTAATAATAAGAAAACCCACAAACTGAGGGAAAAAATCTTAGTCAACTATCTATCCCTCAGGCAAATGACTTCTATCTGGAACATGTAAAGAATTTTTAAAAAATCAAACCTCCAAAATTCAAAGACCGAATAAAAATTGGCATATGACATGAATACACAGTTCTCAGATGAAGAAATACAAATGGCAAATAAATATTGGGAAAAAATTCAGCATCTTTGGTAATTAGAGAAATGCAAGTTAAAACAGCACTGAGATTCCATCTTACTCCAGAAAGAATGGCCAGGATCAAGAAAACAACCAATAACAAATGCTGGAGGGGCTGTGGGGAAAAAGGAACTCTTCTGCACTGTTGGTGGGAGTGTAGACTGGTGCAACCACCAGTCTAATCAGTGTGGAGGTTGCTCAAAAAGCTGGGATTGGAGGTCCCATTTGACCCAGCTATCCCATTTTTGGGCACATTCCCAGAATAACTGAAAACATCATACCATAGTGATATGTATACATCCATGTTTATAGCAGCACAGTTTGTAATAGCCAAATCTGGTAAATGACTCAAATGCCCATCAACTGAGGAATGGATAAAAAGATGTGGTATATTTATATTTATATTTATATGTGGAGTACTACTTGGCTATCAAGAAAGACCACACTGAGGCTTTTATGAATAAATGGATACAATTTGAGACCATACTCATAAGTGAAATAAATCAACCTCATATGTGTAAATACTGTATTCTCTCCCTAGTGTAAGAAACTGAAAGCATAAAAAAGATCCAAAACCTTCAATAAATATTGTGATAGGGTAAGAAACTGCTCAAAGAGGAAAAATAAGACATAGGATAGGGGAAAGGAGACAAGAAGAAAGGGAAAAGGAAAAAAGATATAAATTTGCATGTATACGCTTAAGATGGCTAAGATGATTGTACTACTAATTCTATTAGTTCTTGGAACAAAACAGTTAAAATTCATAGGATTAGGTCAATTTTGCTTGTCTATATCTGGTAATCTGAGTAACTATTTTGAAGATAACTAAGCAAAATAATCTTTGTCAAGTTCCTACCATCTTGTTTTGAAAGCCTATATTGTTACTGTTGCTTATTTATCTCTTTTGTTTCTTATTTTTCTTTTGTTTTTTTCCTCTTTAAAACAAAATAAAAGAAAGAAACTGATGAAACTAAATGTAATGAAAAACTAAAATATGTAACATTCAAATTTGTGCTATGTAAAATCTACTGTAGTTGGGACACTGCACAATAAGAGTACCAAACTGGGTTTTTTTGTTGGGTTTTTTGGTTTTGTTTTTGTTTTTTTGGTCTTTTTGAGACAGTGTCTTGCTATACAGTTCAGGCTGGCCTTCACCTCACTTTGTGGCCCAAGCTGGCCTCGTGCTCATAGCAATCCTCCTGACTCAGCCTTCTCATTGCTAGGATTACAGGCCTGCACCACCACACCTTACACTAAGAGTAGCAAGCTTGATGCTCCTAAAATTATAGGTACCAATTTTAGATCTTCTCGTGGTATGAAGCAAAATAGACAAAAATAAAAAGAGAAAATTGCAGTGAGATAATTCAGCACTTGCCTCTCACAGATGAAAAAGTAGACAGAAAGTCATCTAGGATATGGAGGGTTTGGAAGATGTGAACAATGCTGTTAACCATGTGGCCCTATGTGACACTTAGAGAATGCTTCACCAACCATCAGCAGGACATGTTCTCCAGGAGCACTTCCTCAGGAGGGATAATAAGCTGCATCATAAGTCTCAAAAAATTTTAAAGGACTGGAGTAATGCAGAGCAGGTACTCTGACCACTGTAGAATTAAGTTAAAAATAAATTTTAGAAAGATATCTGGGAAAATCCCACAAATACCACTTGCTTGATTAACCCATCCATCAAAGCAGAAATGAAAAAAAGAAAACTGAAAAAAGTCTGAAATTAACAAAAATGAAAATACAACATACAAAATTTGTGTGATATCTTCCCAAATGCAGGACTGAAATAATAGACTGTACATAAAATGGGAAAGAAGCTTCAATTCTTACCTCAGAATATATACAAAATTAATATTAAACGGATAAGATCTGAATGCATGATCCACAGCTATAAAACTTTCTACAAAAAAATCTTTGTCATTTTAGGATGGCAAAAGTTTCTTAATAGGAAATCAAATCATGAACTACAAAAGAAAAAATATATAATCTCATATTTTTAATATATGAACAGTTGCACTGTTTATAACCAACATATTATAAACTTTGATTGTCTCTAGAAAATAAATAACAGAGAAATGAATGAGGAAGAATGGAGACATGTTTTTTTTCCTGAAGTTCTTGCATATTTTTTGTTAAATATATCTACTTTCACAGAAATAAAATAAATTTTAAAATACATGTTCCACTAAGTATTTTGGCACTGCTTTCAGAATTTAACACTAGGAAGACTTAAAGATTTAGCAACAAGGAACTTGGAAAGAACCCTGGGAATAGTTAAGGTGAGACCACTAAAACAAAGGCTTTTGAGAGCTAGCAGACCTACCTCTGCCTGCTGGTCACCACTACCATAAGGCTGCTTCCTGCAGACAGCCAGCATGGCAGAGAGGGCCAGCAGACACACCTCCACCTGCCAGTCTCTGACAGTAGAAGGCTTACTCCCCGTGGGCCACCAAAGGGAATAGGGACATGCAGCCAGGTAAGCTCCGTGCCCCTATTGGCCACCATTGGAGGCCCTTGCTTCCTTTAGGCAGCCATCACCCACTGGGACAATCAGACAAGCACACCCTTGTGTGCCTGCCACCATTGGGGAAGCCCCAGTGTAGCTGCAAGGGTATGGAGAAGCCCACCGCCATGCCCTGTTCCCTGTAAACCCAGAGTCAGAGAATCACAGATGCCTTCCCCATTCCCTTACAATGCAGAGGGGCAGCCAACGGGAGAAGTACCTGGGACCCCACAACCAGCTTGTTGGAAGGAACCCAGGAGAATGTCAAGATGAAGGAGCAAAAGGCAATCTCAGACCTCCAGCCCACACAACCCACAGCTCCCACAAGTCTGGGAGATATGGAAGAAAACAGAAGTTACACACCTGAAATCTCCAAGAGGATGGCAACTGAAATAAAGAAACAACTTCATAAGACTGTAAGAGTAGTCAAATCAGAAATAATATCTCAGATCAAAAGAAATGAAAAACATAATGAAAGAATTGTTCAGCGTATCCAAAGAAGACATAGATTAAAAAAAGAGGTACATAGGAAAATGATGAAAACTCTGAATGAACAATATAGAAAGAAATTACAATGCATGAAACAGATTCAAGAAGATATCCAGGCAATTAAAAGGTTGATCAAAAACTGGCAAAACCACTTGAGAGTGAAAATAGAGTTTCAGACCTTGAACACAGGATTGCAGTGAGTGATCATGAAAGAAAAGATCTCTTTAAAAAATACCAAGGAACCAGGAAATAATAATTCAACAGCTGAAAGACAAATCAAAGAGAAATAATTTAAGAGTAATAGGCACCAATGACTAAATAGGGGTGAGCACGAAGTAAAAAATACCTCCAAACACTCCCAACTCCCCCAAAGCTGATTCAGAGGGAATGGATGAGGAGAAACACAAAAACAAAGCAACAGAATTATACAAGTTGATTAAAAAGTAAATAACAACAATGAAACAGATTAGTGAGGTACTGAGCAAGCTGAATCATGATATAAATAGATAATGGACTTAAAAAACAAAAGGAGGAAAAGAAAGTGCTCTAAAGGATATAACTGCATGTATGTTTAAGTGTGTAGGATTGATAACCATGTTACTGAGTTTTTGTTTGTTGAACAAAACTGTTGTAGCCTCACTGTTTGAATGTCCACTTTGTATGCTTTAATTTTGTAACTTGAACAACTATATCTGAGAGGACAATATGTGATTTATCATCTAGTGATTTCTTACTGCTTATTTTTTTGACATTCTGTACTGTTTCTACCCTTTTTTCTGTTTTGCTTTTTTTTCTCTTTAAATAAAATTTTTTAAAAATAGCAAAAAAAGTAAACAAACACTTTGCTTTTTAGCTCTATGTATGTTGCTCTGTTTACATTTAATCCTCTATATCTTCAACTTAGTGTTTTACTTAGAAACAATACGTTACTTTTAGTAGAAAAATATAGTGAAAATACCTTTCTAAAATGGTAAGTTGACATTAGGTAATTCTATAGTCTTCATATTAAAAGAAAGACTTAAATAAATGTAATTTCTGCCAAAAAAAAATGATAAGGAAGGAAACACCTAGGAGGAGAAGGTGGTAATCAATGTTAATTTCCTACTGTGTTGTCTTAAATTCTTGTAATGTTTTCACAAGTTTGTTAGGTTTGGTTCTGTTCTGTCTTATTTTGCTAGATTTTACTGTGTCTGATGGTGTGGGCAGCTATTTTGAACATAATGGGATTATTAAGGTAATCATTGTTGGTTTCCTATTATCCTGTTTTGAAGTCCTATATTACTTTCATTCTTTTGTTTAATTGGTTTTATTCTATTTTGTTTTGTTTGATTTTATTATGTGTGGGGTATGAACAGCTATTTTGAAGAAAATAAGACATTATAGTAACCATTGTTCATTTTCTGTTATCTGGTTTTGAAGTCCTATAATGCTGTTATTCTTTTGTTTTCATTGGTTTGTCTGTTTTCTATTATTTTATTTCATTGAGTATGAGGGTATAGACAGCTATTTTGAAGAGAACAAGGAACGTTATGGTAGCCACTGTTGATTTCCTGTCTTCTTCTTGTGAAGTCCTGTGTTGCTTGCATTATTCTGTTCTGATTTGCTTTGCTCTGTTTTGTTTTGTTTTATTCTCTTTAAAATAAAAAAAAATTTAAAAGAGAAGCTTTTCTTAGGAACGTAAAGAGTTTGGATAATCTATGCTTCTCAGTTTCCCTCTTCCCTGCACATTATAGAATCTCAATGTAGAAACACTAAAATCATGAAATGGGAAATGAGTCATTGAAAACATTGTCAAGTCTCTCAGATGCTCTTATGTATTGACCATGGTGACTCTTTTTATGACTGTAATGTACAGTACTGTACATTACATGACTGTAATGTAATAGTACAGTTTTGCATTTTCTTTGATGATAAACTATGTTATTCTAAAAATGTACTTTGGCTCATTCAGATTTATGTACTCATTTGTTTATACTTCTATTGAATAGGTTCACTTTTTAATCTGACTGCTTGAACACAGAGTTCAAACTTTAAGATGTCGTCTGCTGTCTTTCCTTATAATTTTTCACCAGTTGTATTCTATAAACCCATGTTTATCTGAAAATAGTCAAGCCAACTTCAACCTCCTTGATTTTACCATTGCTTGTTCTTTCTTGTTTCATTCCTTTAAAATGGATCTATATGGTTGTCATTGGTTTAAGAACAAAATATTTCAAATAATATTCATATTTTTGAAATTTTTTGAAAAAAAATGACATATTTAAAAACCTAATTTGGTAGCAAAAGCTTATCTAAAGTTATATGAGGCTATAACTTTTTATAATTTATGAAATGTAATCATTTAAATGTTTCATATCATAAGTATGAATACATACAATGATCAAAGAGTGTGGCCCAAATTGTCAATGGCAGTGCTATGTAGCACACATGACTTTTGCACTGAATCTTCTCTCTCCATTGAATATTTCCAAATTCTGTGTTCTGAACCCCTGAAGGATGTGTGATAGCCACAAAGACTCAGTGTAGAGAACTCTCTAAGCACAGCTTTGGTCTCACTGTCCAGATGCAGCACCTTCAACACATCCTTAGTCTTCATAGCTCATATTTTTTTATTTCTTTTTATTTAAAGAGAAAAAAAAGCAAAACAGAAAAAGGTTAGTAATAGTACAGAATTTAAAAAAAACACTAAGTAATCACTAGTTGATAAATTACATACTGTCATCTTAGAAATAGTTGCTCAAGTTATAAAATTAAAGCTGGACATTCAAATAGTGAGACTGCAAACAGTTCTGTTCAATGATGCAACAAAAACTTAGTAATATGGTCATCAATCCTACACCCTTAAACATACATGCAGTTGTATCCTTTAGAGCATTTTCTTTTCCTGACTTTTTTACAATAGCAATTACACATTTTGGGTTTTATTACTCCTACAGTTCTTATTACTTTTTACACTAGAGACACAATGTGATATTTATAAATATGGTTCTTATTTATTTCCCTTATGAGGATAGTCTCAAGTTGCCTCCACTTACCTATGAAGGCCTCATGATCATCGTTTTTACAGATGAGTAATATTCCATTGTATAAAAATACCAAATCTTTTTCATCCACTCTGCAGTTGATGGGCATCTTGGTTGTTTCCAAGATTTAGCTATTACAAATTGTGCAGCTATGAACATGGATGCACATATATCACTGTGATATGAACTTGTCAGTTCTTCTGGGATAATACCCACGAGGGGAATACCTGGGCTGAATGGAACTTCCAATCCTAGTCTTCTGAGAAATCTCCATGTAGCTCATATTTTTATATTTCTAAATGATGCTTTGTTGGTTGACTTTTCAATTGTAAGCAATGACTATCAAATTACTAAATATTAAGGTGAAAGATGACTTTTTTCTCTTATTAAACTTTTACTCTTTCACATTTCCAAAGCAGCTTTTTATATTAAAGGGTTTGTACTTTGTACCTTTATAATTATCATTTCACAACTAAAACATGTAAATACATCATTTATTCTCTATAATTGTAAATTTATGTGAAATAAATGATTACTTATTATTTTAAAAAAAAGAAAGAAAAGGCTTTTCTTAGGACTCTCCTTTATAGACCTTTGGCTTCTCCTCCTATCTAGATAAGAGAATTAACTTTAAGAAATTATGCAGTGTGATGTTTGGTCAGTAGGTTTACCAACTATTGTGAAATCTCTCAGAATCAAAATGATTCACTGGTGTCCAACTCTAACAAAATGGTGTCAGGAGATAACGGTGGGGTCAGGCATATTTGCTTAGGACAAGATTGCCTACGATGGCAGAATCATAAAAGACTCTGCCAAAACCACAACCTTGCAGTTGAAGCCACTCCTATGAGGACATCCTGTTTAGGAACAGCCAGCCCTATCTGCAACCTTGCAGTGGTTTTACTAAACCGCAGCCTTGTACTCAGCCACCTCTCCAAAGGCCGTCTCCTAGAAACCCTCAATAGACAAACCACCACCTGCCCTAAGCCTCTGTGTCCAGTGCACTTCTGTTTCAAAACAATTTGTATGTACTTCTTCTTGCCCTTAAAATCCCCTCCCCTTGCCTCAGCCTTCCTGGGTGTGCCCATGGGCCACCATGGCATGCACAGCCCAGGCTGCAATCCTTCATCATTCATTCCCATAGAAACTCTTCTCCTTGGAGAGCCTCTTTCCATGCTGCTATTTTAGGTTAATCTAATACACTGTTTAAAGCTGGGAAGGAAGTATGACGAAGGGAGAAACACAGTCTCCAGCTTACAAGCAGTTAGTTTGTTAGAATCAGAAAACAAGCCAGGGGTTTAGCTCAGCTGCCTAAGTACCTGCTTGGCAAGGACAAGGTCATGAGTTTGATCTCCAGTACCAAAAACAAAACAAGCAAACAAACAAAAACAGAAAAGAGAAGTGGAAGAGATCTGCTTTATGGAAGTTTTTTCCCAGCTTCACCTTCTGGCTGCACAAAAAATGCAGTTTAGATGTATAGCTCCACACTCTTAGTGCATCCACAGTATGAATATTTCCCTTCTGCAGACAAAATTGAAGAGGGTGAGTTGATTTGCTGGGTTGACCTCTAGTCCACTGCCCACTCATAGTCCATTTCAGTCTGTCTCCCTGTACAATCTTGTAGTGGTCTGAAGTCTCAGCTAACCCCAGAAGTAGCAGCCCAAACACTAATCCTTTCCTGAAATCCCTCCCTACCATAAACTAAACCCATCTTCCAATGCTCCTCACTGATTATTGTGATCCTCTCCTCCAGCCTTTGTGTGATAGCAGTGAGATGTCACAGGAACAAAATGGGTCTTGAGGTCCTCAGATATCATATCTGGTCCCAGCCCTACTCCTATGGGGCACCTAATGTTAAGTCAATCACTTCTACTCTGTCAGGCTGAAAAAGAGACTGAAAGAATAACCCTAAGATTTCCTTCTAGCTTTTATTCCTTTCTGTGATTCCCATTTTGGTATCCTCATCAATGATGAGAATTTAGTGACTACTCTTGGCTTTCAGGAGGCACGCCTGTGGACCAAAGCTTGGTACTTTATTGATGACGTCAGAAGATGGTGTCGTTTGATCCTGAGATGGCAGAAATGAGCATGGGCCAGATATTGGCACCAGCAAAACTTTATTTGACTAAATGAGAGAGAATAGGAACTTCAGCCGAAGGGACCACCACTGGGTGAGCTTAGTCAATTTGTCCTAGAGGCTATTATATTTTCATGTAATCCTTTTACACAAAATTTCTCCCCCGTGGGTCTGGGCCAAAGTTAGGGATGAAGGACCTTCAAGTGCTTAGATTGTGGCTGCTAAAGAAGCATAAGAATGGGGACAGAAGAAAGGGAAGAGAGAAACGAAAACTCATATCAATTCCAATTGGCAATAGGTCATGATAACAATAAACAGAGCATCTTTTAAATGGGTGACGTGGCTATCTGCAGAGCCGGGTAGAATCAGCCACAAGGATTGACACAGCAGAGGAACAGACACAAATGAAGACAAAGATGCTATAAAAATCAAAGCCCATTGTCAAATTGATTGACTTGGGATCCACCCAGAGGATGAGTAAAGCACATTTGGTGTTTCATATGGGTGGATCTCCGAGGTGTAAACGTGGAGTTTCTCTCATCTCTCACCTCTTCCTCTTTCACAATCTTCCCCTGCTCTGCTTCCTGCCCAGCATGAATTAAGCATATTTCCTCAGCCACAGCCTTCCAGCTTGTTCCCGCCTCGGAGCCACTGACCATGGGCTCAATTTCCTGTGAGCCAAATTAACCTCCCCCTCCTCTAAGTCATGGATGTCAGGTGTTATGTTTCAGTCATGAGCAAGCAGACCAACCTAGAGGCCCAGTCTTTTACCATATTTTTGTTACCCCTCCAGAGATGCAAAAGCGAGAAAAAGGTCTTCAGATCTCCCCAAGGTAACCCCCAGTCCATTGTTATCATCACCCACGTATCAGAGGGGGTGCCCTACAGCAAAGCTACTGGGAAACTAGTCATGTGTTACCCAGGTTTGTGACCTCCCAAATTAGCGACAAGTTTAAGTTGACTAAAAGCAAGTGAAATGAGAGAGCTTATTTAGTTTTTCCCTTGGTAATAACTTCTCCTTTCACACAAACGTTCTGCCTCCATGGTATAGCCGGGTCTCAAACCAGATATACTGAAAAGAGCACAGGGCAGAGAAATGACATGCCATTCTGCAAAAGGGAATAGTTTATTCCATCCAGGGTGTATTGAGTTGTGTGAGCCATCTGTCCCTCAGTTACATTGGTAGTCCCTGCCTCTCTCACAAAAGAATTAGGACCCAGGGAAAGCCAGAGACTCCCAGGTGCAAGGCTCAGTAACTCAGAAGATGGTGCTATCTGAAAGCCAGTTTCTAAACTCAGCTATCACTACAGTGATTCCTTTCCACCAAACAGAGCTGTTATGTTACAGAGAAAGAGGTAAGGCCTAAGGCAGAAACAGAGTACCCCACCCTCCAGCCACCTGCACCCTGACCCCCATCTTCCAGTCCTGGTCAAAAAAACTGGGTTAAATTATTCTCTTTTTGTTACTGTATTTCTCATTTATATTAATAAACTTTATTTGCAGTTATTTTGACATCAGAGCAATATTATTTCACTCTTGCTATATTAAGCTGGGGTGTGTGTGTGTGTGTGTGTGTGTGTGTGTGTGTGTGTTTGAAGACAATAAGACCAAACAAAGCAAAACAGAATAGAGCCAATCAAAACAAAACAGTGAACACAACACAGGACTTCAAAACAAAATATTATGAAATCAACAATGGCTACCATAATACCTGTTGTTGTCTTCAGAGTAGCTGCCTATACTATCACACATAATAAAATTTTAAAAAACAAAATAGAATAAATCAATCAAAACAAACAACGAAAGCAATATAGGGCTTCGAAATTAGATAATAGGAAAACAATGATGGCTGCCATAATACGTTTTGTTAGCTTTGAAATAGCTGCCCCTGCCATCAGTATAATAAAATCAACCAAAATCAAACAAAGTAAAACCAAACAAATCAGAACAATGAAAGCAATACATGGCTTCAAAACAAGATAATAAGAAATTAACAATGGCTACCACCTTCCCTTTTCAGATGCCTCCCCTCCTTTGACTTTCACAATATCCACTGTGCATTTTGGATCCCACTAATTCCCTCAGTCTCCTATACTACCGAGACAACACAATGTTCCCACGTGAATCTGTTCACCCATGCTCATTTTATCCATGAGCATGATCTGGAGTTGCACCCATTTACCTACAAAGCCTGGAGGTTATCTCTCTCTATAGCTGAGCAGCTTTCCATTGTATAAAAATGCCATATCTTTCTTATCTATTCTTCAATTGATGGGCAAGTTACCCCTTATTTCCTGTCACATGGAGCATTGTTTTCTCTCCTTTGGCTTCCAGACTACGAATTTCGAGTTAAATGTGTTTCTGGTATAAAGCATATTCATAGATCTTGTCTCCTGATCCACTCTGCTTGTGTTTCTTTTTATTGGTGAATTGAAGCCATCGACATTAATGGTCAACATGCACTGGCTCATCTCTGCCTTGTTATTTTCTTGCTGTTGGCTCTCTACTCCATGCCCCGCTTCAACTGCTTGCCATGCCTAGTGATCCCCCTTGTGCCACTATTCCGGGAGTCTTGGTCATTTTTATCTCTCTCTAGAATGTCCTTCAGTATTCTTTGTAGAGTTGTCTGGCGGTCATGAATTCCTTCAGTTGTTCTTTGTCATGAAGCATCTTGCCTCTCCATTAATTTTGAAAGACAGTTTTGCAGTGTACATCCATCTGGGCTGGAAGTTTTTTTTTCTTTCAGGGCTTGAAATACTTTGCTCAAAGTTCTTCTTGGCTTAATGGCTTATGTTGAAAAATCTGTCCTGCTTCCTTTATAGGTGATGGTTCTTCTCCCTAACAGCCTTTAATATTCTGTTTTGACCAGGGATATAGATCAGTGGGGCAGCACCTGCCTGACAAGCATGAAGCCCCAAGTTTGCTTCCCAATTCCCCTCCTATACTTTCAATTTCTGGGATCTTGATTATTATATGTCTGGGCATAAATTTATTTTGGTTATGGCTAGCTGGAGCTCTATATGCCTCCCGTTCATATGTCAGGTCTTTTCCCCATGCTTGGAAAGTTTTCTGCTATTCCTTCTGTAAAGACTCTTATTACTTCATTTGTACTGTTCCCTGTTTTTTCACTGACACCTATCACTATTAAATTATTTTTTGTATAGTTTTACAGAAATTAAATTATTTCCTGGTGTCTTGTTATTTTTTTAAGAGATTTTTCTTTTCATGATCACTAGCACCAGCTCGTCTTCAAGGTCTGAAAGTTTATCTTCAGTTTCTTTCAAGTGATTTTCCTAGCTTTCAATGGCGTGTTTAATTTCCTGGATAGCTCTTTGAATCTGTTTCATGCATTCTGCGTCTCTCTTGTAGTGTTCACTCAAGGTTTCCCTCATTTTCCTATGCCCCTCTATTTTTTTCCATGTCTTTAGATACACTCAGCAATTCTTTTATTATGTTTTTCATTTATTCTTTTACCTGAGGTAGCATTTCTGATCTAATTTCTTTCATGGCCTCATGAAGTTGTTTCTTTACTTCTGTCACCACCACTTTAGAAACTTTAAGTGTATGGCTCCAGATCACTTCCATGTTTACATCTCCTAGACTTGCTCTGCTTGGGTTGGAGGCCAGAGACTGCCTTTTGCTTCTTTGTCTTGACATATTCCTGGGTTCTTCAGGACAAGCAGGTTTTGGGGTCCCACGCACTTCCTGTGTTGGCTGTCCACCCACAGTGCAGGGGAATGGGTCAGGTACTTGGGTTTCGCTTATCCTAGGTTCCCAGGGCCAACACTGGGGTGCAGGGCTGGCTTTTTCAGACACGTTCAGCTACACATTCAGTACTCAGCTGCTCTGAGCTACTCTGAGGTGATGGTGGCAGGTACATGGTAGCTTGGCTGGTTTGTTCTCCTCATCAGAACTGGCTACTGGTCCCTGATGGCTGCTGGCAGGTTTGTAGGGACATCTATGTTCCGTTTTCTTCTTCTTGTGTTTTCAGCTCTTTGCTAATGTCTGTGTTGCATTCCAGAAATATGTTGGGTATAGACTTGATCTTAGCATCTGCATGTGCCTGTACACTGGGCTGTTGTTCTGGATCTTGAGGTTCCCTTCAGTTTACCTTCTTACAGCCAACCCGCCTTCTGAGGTGCAATGATTACAAACTCCCTGACTTAAAGTGGGTCCGTCCTCTGGGATGGACTGGAGAGGCACAGAGCAGACTCACTGTCTTCCAGCCGGACTGCTTTCCAAGATGGAATGGAGGGGTGTGTGTGTGTGTGTGTGTGTGTGTGTGTGTTTCGGTGTAGCAATTAGGTTGTTTACTAAATACTGGTGTTGCATAGGTCAATGTAAGCAATTTGCCATCTTCTGTGATGTCCAATTTAAAATTTGAAGTACTTTTATCATTCTTTGCCTCTGTTCATGTAAATATTAATGGTTTTTATTAGACCATTAGGCCTAGAGGAATGTGAAAACTGAACTATTATGATGGGAATAGGTTTCCAGAACTACAGGAAATATTAAGGGAGGTTTTGTTGTTTTCTGCTTTTTCTTATTTATTCCATTTAACCATCTAATGCAAGAATATTTCTAAATGATCATCTATAAAAACAGAAAGACATCAGTTTTGTGGCCTTAAAGCTTTAAATTGTTGCTTGGTGTGGTGGTACACACCTGTAATCCCAGCTAATCAGTGGGCTGAGACAGGATAATTAAATATGAGACCAGCCTAGGAAACTTAATGAGACTGTGTCTCAAAACAGAAAGGACTGAGTATGTAGTTCAGCATTTTGTGGGTTTGATCTCCAGTACTACAAAAGAAAAAAATCCTAATTGTTGTATCTGTAGATTGATTATTTTTTTAAAAAACCAAACAAAGGAACACAAAAATTGCCAATAAAACTGGGTTTGAGAGGCAGTTTGGGAGTTGCTTCTAGGTTTCCCAAAAGATTTAGTTTCCTATGATGGTTTGTGGAGTTTTTAAAAAATTCTCACATAATCAAAATTGTAGTAGTCAGAAAAATCTGAGTATTTTTAAGGGTTGTTATTTCTATGGTGTTTAAATATAAGAGCATTTCTAATCAACTTCTTTTGTTCTGTATAATTGTAGTAACTCAGCTGCTAGACTCATGGCTTGCTTGTTCAATATGTGTTGAATATTGTGTGCTTTATTATTTGGCTGCCTTTGTGCCAGGTCTTGTGAGAAAAGAGGTGTAGTAAGTGTATTTGGTCTGTGTGTATTTTGTTTGTTTGTTTGCTTTTTGTTCAGACAAGGGCCATAGAAAACTACTTCTCTTTTTGAGACAAGGTCTCTCTATGATGGCCTTGAGCTCATTTTGTAGCCTAGGCTGGTCTTGAACTTGCAACAATCCTCCTGCCTCAGCCTCTCAAGTGCTGGGATTACAGGCGTGCATCTCCACACCTGGATATATGTCCTTTTGTGTAGTAACTGGGAACTTTCATCGGTTCTCAAAGGCATATTCATTTTGTAGACATCTCCATTTGTGCACCATCTCCCAGCAAGACACCAGTTGAAAATCCTTTGAGCTTTATGTTGAGTATTGTTTAAGAAACAAGTTACAGAAAGCTGTGCTATGTCCTGGACTTAATGTAATTTTTCTTTTTAAAATCTCCAACTTTGATGATGCAGACTGCAGTTCTGGGGCCTCCATTTAGGTCTCTGAACAACAGCGTGTGAGGGCAATAACAGACTGTTACAGGCCTGCTAGACTCGTGAGATGGAGCAAAATTTCATAAAAAACTGTTCTGGGACAAAGCCTTGAAAAAACAAATTGTTCCCATTTCTATTGCATTGGATTCTGTGACCTATCACTCACGTCCTCCACACCAGTCATTTTTGTTTAGCTAATGCTTGAAAGATTGTGCTTTTCCATCCCTTCTCTCATTTGTTACTCACTACAGTGGTGGTGAGTAACCTGGTCTAAGGTGTTCTAAAACTTTATTTTTGGACCATACCTGAGAAGACCCAGGCCAAAGAGAAACCCAGTACATAAAAGATAACTGTTTTTTTCATTATTTGCGAGGTAATTTGCGATAATGTAGTCTGTTTTGGCTTCCACTTTTTCAAATGAACAACAAGGAATTTAGCCTCAGAGATCTTTCCTCTTTAGGTTGATTTCAAAATGTGTTCATTTCATCTGGTCATGGTGGTGCATGCTTATAATGCCAGCACTTGGGAGGCTGAGGCAGGAGGATTGTTGCAAGTTCAAAACCAGCCTGGGCTATAAAGTGAACTCAAGGCCAGCCTGAACTGCATAGCAATGCCCTGTCTCAAAAAGATGAAAAAAAAAGATCATGTCTTAAATGTTTTAAGTTCCCCCAAAAGCAGTGATTTTTCAAATTTAGCTTCACATTATAATCAGCTTAGAATCATCAAAGTTATAACACAAATATTATATTTATGAATTTCACTCACCTGAGATTAGAGTTTACTTGCTCTTGAGTGTGATTTAGGCTTCTAGACTTAGCAGGCGTATCAGGTTACCCTAAGATGTTGTCAGTGGTGGAGGTGTTCTGGCAGCCACCACAAATTCTGTGAGATTTTCCTAAGCCACCTCTTAACATATAGAGCTTTACCCCCTTCTTCACACTCCTCCTACTGGGCATTCAGATGTGCTGTTCATTCAACAGTTTCTACTCTGTGTCCCTGTGGACTCTCCTTATTTTCATTAATAACCATTTGCATTACTTTCTCCTACCATGTTGCAAAAAAGACATGATATAAATACTGAAGTGAAGTCTAGAGGAAATTGCTGCTGATAAACAAAAAAAAGATCACAAAACTTCTTAGTTCATTAGGAAAAAGATGGCATCTTTATTCTTTACTAAAGTCCAGCAAAACAAACACAGGGATGTTCCAATGGCCAACATGTCCTTGCTGTGACACGGAATAAAGCCCCAGAGGATCTGAGAGGCACTCCCCTGCTGACTTCATCTGTAGGCACTGTCAATTTCCAAATACTGTCATCACAAGGAAGTGATAGGCACATTCATCTTTCATTAATCATTACTTCAACAGTCAAATGCCTGCGTCTCACCAAGGAAACAGTATAATCTCAAAATACTGGGACACAGTCATAGTCAATATGTGTCCTGCAACAAGACTCTGCTCTTATCAACATAGCCATAAGCCTGATTAGTCCCTGAGAACCAAGTGAGTGATTTTTCTCTGTCACGGATCCAGCCTGGGTTATGGGAGAAGCAGGAATGGCCTCTAGCTGTGGCCTCAGTAGGAAGGACATGGCAGAATCCCAGAAAACAGATTCTACATCTTATTCTAAACAGAACAATCCTTAGACTTACCTTAAACATTTTTTCATCTAATCACTTAACAAAAAAATTATTGTGAAATATTCATTAGGAAAGTTTTGTTTCATTTTGCTTTGCTTTGCTTTGCTTTGCTTTGCGTTGTCTTTTTGAGACAAGGTCTCACAACGCAGTTCAGGCTAGCCTCGAACTCAGAACGATCATCCTGCCTCAGCCTCCCAAGTGTAGGAATCTTATATTTAAAAAAAAAAAATCTGAAAAGATGTCTGACTAAGAAATCCACAGTATAATGGAGAAATGATACATGTATTTGCAGCTGTACTTTAAGTCTTTTGTCCAATTCAAAGTACAAATTCAGGTTGATTTGGTCCCCCTCACTGCCCAGCAGCCTGTCTGACCTGCTACCTGAGAAGGAAGTTTTTCCTAATGTGTCTCTCCAATGACAGACAGGCCCAGACTGGGCTTTTTTGCTCTTTGAGGCCACCTACCTGCAGACTCTGCTGGGTCATGGGCTCATTCTCCTAATTGTTCTGGACACAGGGTCCCACCAGCCCATGTACTTCTTCTACCACATTGAGGTAGTGGCACCCTGCAGTGCTGGACATCTGTGCACCTCCAGCAGGGGTCCCCAGAGGCTGGTGCACTTCCTGGAGAAGAAGACCCTCTCCTTCACCCAACGTCTCGTGTGCTTTTGAATAAATAATGACTTAAGCTCTGGAATATTCCTTGTATTTCTGGCCTTTTCCCAACAAGATTCAAAAGGGGTTTATGTCAATCAGAAACTTAAAACATGTATTTTTTGATGGAGTGAACATCAGAGTAATTCCAGTAAACATTCTCACTACTGTCCTACATGTCAGTTTTGCCATCTTCAATCCATCAGATTTCACATTTAATGAATATCTCTTCTGTTCTCGGCCCGACTCATTATCATTGCAAATTTTCTCCTCCTAGGTATTGAGAGCTTCACATGGTTTGGGATACCAAGTGGATCTTGGGAGGAAACACTAATAAACAAATTTATGTCAGGCTCCACCACATACAACATATTCTGACAGGTGCCATAGAAGACACCAGAAGTCCAGTGTGAGGGTTTCCTACATCCTGAAGATTACTGGGGAAAATAATAAAGATAAATACCAACAAAGAGAAAAGAAAGTGCAACGCAGTCCAATGATCCAAAAATCACAATTTTTATAATATTTGAAGAGTTGCCAAGTAGGAGACAGAGATTAGGAGCCCTATGGGAGAAATTCTTATGTTTTGCAAAGGAGTGAAGAGATAGAATAAAATAAAATAGGTCTTAGAAAATGGTAGAAGTAAGCAACTGGATGACTCAGGAGAGAGAGAGAGAGAGAGAGAGAGAGAGAGAGAGAGAGACTGAGATTCATCCTTGGTGATGGGGAAATGACATAACCCAGGTGAGGAGGGAGAGAGAAAAGGAAGGTATGGAAGGAAGAGTAGGCAAACCAGTTTAGTGAGAGCAAAGATTTTGTTTTAAGGAGCCTTGAGAAACAGCTAAGGCTGGAGAGAAGCGGTGTGCATGGTAGGGCATAGAAAACAAGCCCAAGGAATTTACATGCGCTGTAGGCATTGCCAAGGTAACAGAGTTTTTTATATAGGGTAAGTACATCTGCTGTGATATCCGGAAGCTGTCCTCTTTCCCCCACTACACTTACTAGGCTAACACAGATGAAAGTAAAGAACACAACCATTTTTCTTCTTTAGTGCTAGAGACTCTCTGTGTTGTGGTTATGTGCACAGCGTAACTGAATGAACCTTTCATAATCCAGCTTTCCTGAATTACAGCAGGCTTCACAGACCAGTTAGAGTTTAAAATAGGGTTCATGGACTACTACAAGAGTCAGTAAGCTAAATGATGTTAGCCAGAAGTTATTTAAAACATAGAGAAATGTTCAAAGTCAGAGTGAATGAACAAGTTTGGAAGTTGAGAATTCCAACACAAAATTATAACTGTAGATAAAGTATTTTCTACTTTAACTTTCTCAATTTTGTTTTGTTTTGTTTTGCTTTTATGCGAGAAGATAGCATACCTTCTGAGTAATACGCTGAAACTCCAGGGAAAAAAAAAACAAACAAACAAATAAACAAACAGAACTTCCTTGGTGTTTTATCTTACATGTCATCTAGGGTAACAACCTACATCTGATATCAGACCACACCTAAAAGACAAACTCCTGGCTAGACAAGTCCTATCTTGGTGAGCAAAGCATTTGGAGTTTGCTTTTCTAATACTGAACCACAAAACAGTCTAAATTACACCAAAGTCGCTAGCCAGGGGAAGCCCCCAGAGAACACATGGCCCATCAGGTCCATCCATCAGCACATTCGATTTCCCACTGATACGATCTTAACACATTTTCAGTCCTTTCTCCTAAATATAATCTTACACTTTATGACTTAGGAAAATTGTGAAGATAATGGCTGTTATGACTTGGCTCAAAAGTGTCAGTGAAGCCCAGCATGTGGGTGCACACCTCAAGTCCAATCACTTGGGAGGCTGAGGCAGTGAGAACACAGTGAGGCCAAAACCAGCCTGAACGACAGAGCAAGATCCTATCTCAAAACTAGATAGATAGATAGATAGATAGATAGATAGATAGATAGATAGATAGACAGATAAATTTTAATGTCCCTGAACACATATGTGTTCTGAGATGGGGCTTCTGAAAGTAATGAGGTCATTCATAACTTCACTTGTGCCTTATCCCACCGATAAATTCATATTGAGTAGGGCTGCTAGGAGATGTGTCCCGTCTAGAGGAGACCGGTCCCTGGGTACTTAACCTGGAAGATACATTCCTATCTCCAGGTCCTCCTCTCGCTCTGTCTCTCCTACCCTTGCTGCTTCCTGGCTCTCCCCATGCCCTTCTGCCATCATATTCCTGGTTTGGAACCAGCTCTGCATAGATTAAAACCTCTGAAATCATAAGCCTCTCTTCCTTTGAATGTCGGGTATTTCATCTCAGCAGTGAAAATCCAACTAATAAAATAGCTATGTGACATCTAGTGACCCTCTTAACTTTCCCATTATAATTTCGTTTCCTCTTTCTTGAAAGAGACAAAAAAATAAAAACAAAACTCATTCTTTTTGCTCACCTGTGTAGGTTGATGTCTAAATACTATGTGAGTAAATTATTCTCCTAAAACTACCCTCTAGCATGCCTGGTTCAGCATCAAAATCCCATCCCACTGACTTCTAACTCATGGTAACTCATTGTATTGGTTTCTTCTCTCACTCGTACACAGTGTGTTTGCTCTCTTTAACAATTGAAAAAAAGTCAGAAGGATTAAAAAGAAACAACAGGTCTTTGCTGATGGCTAGAAACTCCTTGCCATACTCTGCTTTCTCTACTCTTGTTATACTGATGGACATATAGAAAATAATAGAATAATAACATTAATTATTAGCTATTATAATATTATATATTTGTTTTCACAACTACATTGAGGTAGCTACTCAATTTAATACATCAGGAAAATAAGGCATACAGGATGAAGTATACTTGGAATATACACATCAGAAGTACTGGAGAAGATCTATGTTTTAGATATGGGGGGGCTAGGGATTTAATCTGGGATTTTGTAATCCTAGCACACACTCTAACCACAGAACTATAATCCTAATGAATATCTTTATTTTAAAGCTTAAATATTTTTGAAAGTAATAAAAGAAATATGAGCCCATAAAAAAAGCATACTATATTCTTACATAGGCTAAGGCACTATCATGGAAATTCATGTCTCCTGATATTAAACTGTACATTTAATATGATCTCAATTACTAAAGATAGAAAAATAATTTTTGGTTTGACTCCATCAAAGGTTACTCTAAAAGGAAATAGCCAAGAAATGTCTAAACAGATTAGTGAATGTGTTAAGGAGGTAATTCAGCGGCACAGTACCTGCCTTGCAAAGCGCAAGACCCTGGGTTCGATTCCCGGAATCAAAAAAATAAAAATAAAAAAGAGTAGTGAAGAAAGACTGATTTGCCAAGTATTTGAATGCACAAATTTAAAATAGGTAAAATGCTGTGACAATGGCATGTGGTTACGCTGTGGTGGCTAACTTCTAGATGTCACCTCCCAAGGCCTTGTACACTCACATGTGGGGCTTTTGGGAGTGACTCAATCATGAGTGTGTTAGAGTGGATTAGTCCACTGACTAGTTTAGCATAGTTCTGGGTGTGAGTGATGGATTTACTGAAAAGGAAATCCCCACCCTGGTTGTACATGGCAGTGACCCGTAGACTTGTACCTTAGATGAGATAATAGTAATAATAAAGGAGAGAAGGAAATCACTGCTTCCTGCCTGCCAGGGTAAGAGCACTTCCTCCCCTGCCAGGCCTCTCTGCCATGCTACCCTGCCTTGGACCCAGCTGACCACGGACTAAAACCTCTGTACACTGAGCACAAAATACACCTTTCCTCCTTTAACCTGTGGAATTCAGGCATTTTGTCCCAGGAACCAGACAGTGACTAAGATAGAAATAGTAATGCAGTAAAATAGAATAGAAAGTCTAGAAATAGGTCAACATCCTGAAGAATTTGATATGTGATAAAAACTAGCACTTTTAAGTCACTGGAGGAAAAAATTAGCAAATAAATAGTACTAAGACAAACAAGCTAACCATCTGAAGAGGTTAAATTTATTATATGTGATACCTTATAGTGGGCTAAATTCTAAAAACATGAAATATTTAAAGATAAAATGAAACCATAAATGCACTAAAAGAAAGCACAAAACAATTTTTTTTGATTCTAGAGTAAAGAGTGCCTTCTAATTATAAGACAAAATCTTAGTAGTCTTTAATTATTTTTTATAAAATCAGCAAAATTTATGCATGGCAAAAGTAACTATTATCAAAGTAAAAAAAAGACAAATGAATACACATACTGAAGCTAAGATATGAGAGTGGAAGGAAGTCTTGTGATGTAATAGTTTTATATCTCAGTTGTGGTTCTATAAATCTACACATGGGATAAAAGCTCACAGAACTACACTTACACACACATGAGTTTAAGTTTAAAAAAAAAGTGAAAACTAAATAAGGTCTTTAGATGCATTAACAGCAGTGTCCTAATGTCAGTTTTCTGAGGTTTTTGGTTTGTTTGTTCTTAGTGTTTTTTTGTTTTGTTTTGTTTTGTTTTGTTTGTTGTTGTTGTTGTTGTTGTTATTGTTTTATGGTACTGGGCATTTAACTCAAAGCATTTACACTGAGCTACCTCCCTATAATTATACATCCCTATAATTGTTGTTTTAATTTTGAGACAGGACCTTGTTAAAGTTGCCCAGGCTGGACTTGAACTTACTAGCCTTCTTCCTCAGTCTCCAGATTGCTGGGATTACTGGCCTGTACCACCATGCTTAGCTAATTTCCTGGTTTTGATATTGTACCACAGCTCTATAAGACGTCACCACTAGAGGAAGCTGGTATGGGGTACTTAGGACTCTATTATTTTTTGAACTTCTCATGAGTCTACTAGTATTTCAAAATGGAAAAGCTTTTTAAAATTAATATAGGAACTAAAAAATTAAATTTAAAAAATCAAGAATTGGAGAAAAAATCATAAAGAGCTCATTTCTCTAAAATAAAAAGAAGTACAAATCAATAATCAACAAATCAAAAAAATCCAAAAATTAATCCAAAAAAGATGTAGATAGTTCACAAAAAATAAAAATAAATCTCTCAAAACACATAAGGTAATAATAAACCTGATTCTTATAGTGAGAGTCATGCAGATTAATACATAATACATCATCTTTTTTACCTAATAGATTAGTAAAAGTGATATTGGAGGGGGAAAAAAAGCAAATTTCTAGAAGAGGAAGTAAATTGGTACAAATCCATGTCTGCCAAATGAGAAATGTACATACTATTCGACTCAGTAATTCTGTTTCATAGACCATAGCCTACAGTGCATTTGCATGTATACAAGATTACATGTGTAGATTATTCTTTACCATATTGCTATAATAGCAAAAGAGGGAAAGCAACAAATTTATCACAGATAACTAAAGAAATTGTGATATACCCATGCCAAAGAAAAAAAGTCAAGGAATCCTATGTGTGTTCTTGTACATAGATCTCCATGACAATATGGTCAGTTGATATCGTATTTGATTTGTTAGTGGTACAGAATACATCAATAGGTAAGCTAATTGATTAGCTCTTTAGTTAGGTATCAGGATGGAATAAAATGTTTCTAGAAGGACAAATATAAAACATGAGGGAGTTCCTCAGAAGGGATAGATAAGAGGCAGATAGCTCCATATACTCTTCAATATGTTTTGAGTTTTTAAGCATACAAATATTTTAAATATTTAAATTAAAAATTAGTCATTTCCCAAAGATGGTAGTTAATGAGTGTCTACTGCATATACATTAATCAAGATTATTTTTACTCTTGGAGAAGGCTAAATCTCTACCAAGAACCCAATTGCATTCTAGTCTCTGAAATTTGCATTGTGATATTTTTAGCAAAAACTTCTAATTCTGCCATATAGACACCCTTCTGTAATTAACATTTCTCCAAAAGTATTTTTCAAACCTTTGCACAGTAATTGATGCAAATTATTTTAAGATAATATTTAAATATAAAATTTAATGGGGTGATCCTTTTATGGAAAGTAATACTATAGTATTTAGACATAAACAAAGTGAAATTCTTGAGCCTTTGTTTTTCTGAATAAAAGCTATGTTTATTCAATGCAGATGTGACTTGTTGACATTTACTTGAGAGAAGAAAAATAAAAATTCCCAGAGACAATTTGAAAAAGTCACGATGTGTCTTTTTCTAAGGGATAATAAAAAAGGAAAATGTCTGCTGGTACTCAAAACTTCAGAGAAGAGAAAATCAAAGTTAGTCCAAAGGACACATTAACAAGAAAAGCAATGTGTTATCATAAAGAAACCATCCAGTAACCTTAAAAAAATTAAAACCAAATTATCTAAGATTGGCAAGGAAAAAACTATCTACATTGAGTGAAGTTAAAATTTCCAACCCTGGCTAATGCTGGCTACCCTTTGGGATTCTCATAATAAATATTATATTGTCGTCAACAATGTTGCTGCTTCCCCATCTGTATCCTAGTTTAATCACAGACACAAACATTTTTTCTTAATGCCCCAGTAGCCAGCTGATATGAGACAGTAATTAGTTAGACTTTTAACTGAGGTCTACCAGATAGCAAAGGGAATTTAAACACAAAAGTGTCACAGAGTTGTATATTGTGAACTTCTGGGTAGCGCTGCTGATGCATAGTTAATGTGGGTCGGTTTTAATAGTTTCCCAAGGACAGAAGTGTGACCCGAGCGTAGCTAGCTTTTCCTCTGTCCTCTCCTTCCAAGAGGAGGAATGCCAAGGTGTGATCCAATGCTCGTCTGCCTTTGAGGACATCACCATACAGGTGAGGCTCGCGTCTGATCCCTCCATTCTGTCTCTTCTGGAGGTTTGGATTAGGACACTCTTCTACTTAAGCCACGCAGAAGCCCCTGCCCAAGAGCGGCAGCTGCCTGACCATGCCTCGAAGCCTGAGGTTGCTGCTGATAAGGATATAAGGGTGGACACTCATGGTCAGGTAGGCTGACATCTGCCATGGCCAGTACCATGTACTGTCGGAGGCGATAAAGACTGTAGCATCAACAACCAGGGACACGAAAGACACAACATAGAGAAAAAGGAAGGCGATGAGGGACTTCAGAGCTCTGGTGTGAACCTGGTTGCTGTGATTCTGAGGGTCTTCGGCATTGTCCTGCATTCTCAGACTGTGTTTCCTCAGAGAACCAATCAGTAGCAAAATCGAGACCAGAAAAAGAGAACATGGAATTGATGTCATAACAAGTTTCAGAGGCATGAAATAGCAGATTTCCAGCCTCTTGCTCCATTCCTTATCAGTCATGTTCCTAGAAAGTTTGTTCCTTATGAGCGCTTGGTACACAGCTGAGTTCCCCCAAAAGAACAGCAAGGTTACCAACAGGGAAATGAAGACAGAGCCCAGCAGGAGCCAGGGCACCAGAGCTGGGAACTTCCACTTCAACCAGAGGAAGGCAGGGTGGGGGAAGTTAGCAATCTTCACACAAAACAGAACACTGAGCCAGGTAGCAAACCAGAAGGTGGATGAGTTCAGGAATTCCCAGTGCAGAGAAATGAGCAGCCGGGCAAGATTCATGGAGAAGTCAACCAGGTCGAAGAAGTAGTAAACGCAGTACACCAGCCCAAGACACTGTTGGAGGAAGCGGAAGGCACCTAAACCAAGGAGAATCATGTCCAAGGGGAGCAGCCTTCCACGCCGCAGTCCCTCCCTGCTCAGTGTCAGCACAATGAATCCATTGGCCAGGATCCCCAGGACACACAACAGGACAAAGAGGGACATGAAGAAGATTGTCAGTGCTGGTTCCATCCTGGCCTGTCCTCCAGTCACCAGACAGCAGATGTCTTGGTCCTTAGGCTCCTGCCTGTCCCCACCCACAGTGTTGTGCTTTTGCTTTTTGCCTAAAAGTGCAAGCAGAGTGGTTGGGCTCTGTGTTTCCACTGGAGCCAGGACTCACTCAGAGAGGACACTCCTGTGAGCAAGGCAGGGCAGGCTCTTGCTCAAAGAACATGCAAATCTCCCCTGTGTTCAGTTACCAGGAGGCCCTGATTTGCCTTCTCTCATTTTGCCTGTATGCTCCCATGGCTAATATAGCATCAATGCAGAGGCCTTTTCAGTGTCTCTAGCTAGGTTCAATCCTGCCTGTTCCACCCCGTTAGGCTGTGTGAATGCTTCTGTAAGTGCTATAACATTGTCGAGATACATGATTGATAGATGATAGATAGATAGAAAGATAGATAGAATCAGATAGATAATGATGACACATAGATAAATAAGTATATGTACAAGTATAGGAAGATCACTGGAAAAAGTACTGACACTGAGGGCGTCGGCCTGGCCTCAGCCTCTCTGTCATAAATGCATTCCCATCCACGAGTACCTGTGCCTTCAGGGTCAGATCTCTTAGTACGCCTTTCCATCCATCTCTAAAGAAATCCTTTACGGACCCTCTGATGTCAGTGAGGGTTGACTGTTGAAACTGATTTTGTTTCCGATGAGAGGAATCATTTCACATGCTTAAAGGACCGAGAACACAAGTTTCTCCCTGGGTGTGGAATAAAATCACCTCAGACCCTACGGAGGTCTTCCCTGTCAGGTGGGCTCTTTAAACATGGCCACTTACCTCATCAAAGCAGCAGAGCAAGTCTGACAGAAGACGGGGAGTGAGCGTGACAGAGGGTGGTGTCAGTACAATCAGGAGAATGGCATCCTATCACCTTTGCCATGTTGTACCTGGAATAATCAAGTCCCAGTCCTCATCAGCACTCAAAGGGGGGGAGGAAGGCCCAAGGCCAGGGACCCAAAGCTTCCTTAGGTTTGCCTACCATACCGAGATGCCATCGCTTAGAAGGGATGTATGAATCTTGTCTTCTAACACCCAGTATCAAAAAGATCCCTAAAAGAACATGCAGAACAGCAAAATTGTCCTAACATAGCCATCCTCACATATTTACTATTTACAATTATTACTGAGTGTGAGCTAAGCATAGTGGAGCACACTTGTAGTCCCAGCACTAGGGAGACTGAAGCAAGATGATCACTGAAAGTCTGAGGCCAGCCTGGGCTCCATAGTGAGTTCAAAGCCAGAAAAACTATGTAATGAGACCCTGTCACACACCAAAAAAAAAAAAAAAAAAAAAGTTGTGTGTGGTGAAAACACATAAAAGCCACCATCATAGCAAATATCAACTATACAATACTGTACTGTTAACTATAGTACCATTACTGGGCATTAGTTCTCCAGAATTTATGCACTTACAGCAACTGAAATCCGGTAGCCAGGGGTGGTGGCTCATGCCTATAATCCCAGCACTGGAGAGGCTGAGGCTGGAGGATCGTTGCAAGTTCGAGACCAGCCTGAGATACAAAGTGAGCTCGAGGCCAGCCTGAACTGCATAATGAGACCCTGTCTCAAAAAGACAAGAAAAAGAAAAAAAGAAAAAGAAAAGAAAGAAAGGAAAAAGAAATTTGGTACAACTTGACCAACATCTTGTGATTTTTTTTTTCCCTTCATCCCAGCATGGATAACTACTGGTCTATTCCCTGCTCTATGAGTTTGATTATCTTCGGTTTCACACATAGGTGAGATCATTTGGTCTTTCTGTGTGCAGAGTACTTCACTTAGCAGGAGGTCCTCCAGGTCATCCATGTTGTTGCAAACAGCACTGTCTAATTTTTAAAGGCCGAATGACATTCTATGATGTTTATATGTCATTTTTTCTTCATGCATTCACCTGGCGACGTTCTTAGGGTATTTCCATCTCTGGCTATTGTGAATAATATTGCAGTGAACTCTGGAGGGCAGATGTCTTTTAGGGATGGTGATTTCATTTCTCCTGGATAGATACTACATTGATTTAAATATGTGTTGTTCTCACCAAAACTCCAAGTTTTGAAAGATGTTGAGAACTTTAAGCGGTGGCTAGATACATTGTTCAGCTTCACGTTGCTGGGACAAAATGCTCTACATCGGCAATTTAAGGAGAGGTTTGTTTTGGTTCACAGTTTCAGAGGTCTCAGTCCATGGTTGGTTGGCTCTGAGGCAGAGGCATCAGGGCAGAGCAGCCTGATGGAGCCAAGCTTCCCCTCTCAAGGCAGCGGGACAGCAGAGGGCAAAGGAGGATCACCAGAGAAGGAGGAGCCAGAGACCTGACATTGCCTCCAAGATGGTGCCTCAAGACCTGATCAGAGACAACCAGAAGTGGGCTTCACTAATTCCCAGAGCTCTCTCATGCCTATCAGGATTAACCCTCGCATTATAAGGTCACCGAGAAGGATTAATGCTTTTCCTGCACTCTCACAGGGCTGGGTTGCTTGCCTTGGGTGTAGAAAGCAAGCCTGGCACCCCTCTCTTCTTATATCCATGTGCTTCTCCTCCACTCGCACCATACACGCAGGAGTGGGATTGCTGGATCATAAGGTATTTCTGTCAATGTGTTGAGAATAGCTATACTGTTGGCTATAATGGCTGTACTAATGCACATTCCTATCAGTAGTGAGAAGGAATTTCTGCTCTCTACATCTCACCCAGCACTTACATTCTAGCAAGTGCAAACTGGTATCTCATTGTGCTTTGAGTTGAGTGATACTGAACACTTTTTCATGTATCTATTGGCTATTTGCTTTCTTTTGAGAAGCGTCCATTCTGGGCTTTTGTTCATTTTTAGAAATCAAATTATTTGGACTTTTTTCCATCTATTTGTGTAAGTATCTTACATGTTTGGTATAGGAATCATTTATGTGTGATTTAACATTTTCTCCCAATCCATGAGGTTTCTTTCACCCTAACTATCCTGCCTACCTTTGCTGTAAAAAGCAAATTTTTATTGGATGCAATCCTTATTAATTTTTACTTTCCATTCCTATGCTTTTGATGTCAGATCCTAACAATCATTATGCAGATCAATGTCAAAAATATTTTTCCAATGTTTCTTTATAACAGTTTTATGCAGGTCTTACATCTAAGTCTTTAAACCATTTTTGAGTTGATTTTTGCCTGTGGTGTAAGATAGAGTTGTTTCCTTCATCTACATGTAGATATCCAGTCCCCCAACATGATTTATTCAAGACTGTCCTTTCTGCATTGGCTATTGCTGGTACCCCTGGTGATGGCTGTGGACATATGGACTTATTCCTGAGCTCTCTGTTCTGCCCCATTGGTTTGTGTATCTGTCATTATGCCAGAACTATATTATTTTCATTCTTTTGAGTTGGTCACTGGAAATTCATTGCAGGGTTGGGGAAGGCATCATATTTTCTCGTAGCCCTGTTTCTTGTTCCCTGGAGCTTTGTCTTCTGTCTGCACATCTGCAGACAGGTATTTCCAGGTATTACAGGCTAACTTCAGTGGGGACAAACCTGAACATATTGGAGCCACAGCAGTTCTGGCTCTTGGCAGGAGAAGAATGGTGATGTCATAGTTCCATCTTGGGGCACAGAGTATCATAACTATGGACTCTGGGCTGCTCTTCAGATGGGGTCAGGTGTAACAAGACTGCAGAGATCGTCAAATATAAAAGCTGTAGGCATCCCTGCTGAGGGCTGCTGGAGTTTGTGCTGAAGGCTGCTGCACGCCTTCTGCTTTTCTTTCCCACTTGTGCGGGGAGGTAGCTCACTTGGCATCAAGCTGTACCATGCAGTGGAAAGAACTGACACAGAAAAGATGCTTCCTATGCTTTCCTATGTGACCATGTTATTTTGTTATGTTCTGTTGAGTTGCTTCATACCTTTTATTTTACTCTAGACTTTTCCCAGGGCTATAGTGGACCCAGCAGTAACAGTTAAATTGTTTCTGTAGGGAGACGTGCATTGTGATCCATAGCCTACAACTTGTTCTACAAATATCTTCCTAAATGAATATCTGTTCAAATTCATCTGTCAAATGATTTCTAACACTTCAAATGTGTTTTTTACACTTTTGGCTAAAACTTTTGTTTCAAATGGTAGTACATCCTTTTACATTATAACTATCTTGAAAGGATCCACAGAGACGACTAGTCAGACCAATACTGTGATAGCATAACATACGCAGTTATCCCTTCATTTCCAAAGAGGATTGGTACCAAAATTATCGGATGTTAAAATATATAAAATGGCATAGTTCCACATGAACTTTGCATATCCTCTTGTTCATTCAGTCATCGATAGAAAACTTACAATACTTAATTCAATGTTAGCACTATCTCAATAAATGACATGTATTATCATATGCATGTTATATTGTATTATTTGGGGAATGACTACAAGAAAATGTCAGCATGTGCTCATTACAGATGCAAACTTCTATCTGTTGTTGGTTGAATCCATGAATGCACATCCTACAGACATGGAGGGCTTAATGTAGTTGTACTGAATTAATGATCCACAATAGCGAGGCAAATTCGACTGAAGTTGGGAGACTGCATTTTTCTCTCATACATATGTTTCTCATACCTATCAATCCACTCATTTACTAATTCAGCAAGTATTAAGCTCTAATGATATGATAGAAAAATATAGTGAATGTTTAATTTGTTAAAATTATTAGAGTTAAAAATAATTACCACTCATCTCCTAAAATACTCCATTGCTTTGCTCGACTGTTGGCACCATCTTGCTATTTGTGGGCGTCTCCTTCCACGACTATTGCGTGAATATTTTACATCATGCTGTCATGGCTGCCTCAATGTCTCCAGTCGATTCAAAGCATTTACTCTGCTGGCCATTTTGACTTTGGGAAAGACACGTAAGCTACACTGCGCCAAATCTGGTACATAAGGATGATGAAGACACTGTCATTTTTTTACACGCTACCTTTTCTGTTGAATGTCACTGAGCAGCGTAATTCACTGCATTTTTTATCATGCCAAAAGGTTGCTCAGGACAGCAAATTTCCAAAAGTGGCAAAAACCAAGTCTGGTCCTAAGTGCTGCCAGCTACAAAACCTTTTCACATTCAAGAAATCTCCCTTAAATTTAATCGAACTTAAATTTGTTCCTAACAATCCTCACCCAGGAACAAAATGCTAGAAACTTCCTCTGCTAACCCGGCATTTGGGGGGGATCATAGCACTATTTTCTGACCATTTTTGAGCCATTCAAGACAAAGAGGTGAGCTGAAATGCCAGGCAGTAAGTTCATGGGGGTTAGAAAATGAAGTTTGGAGACACCAAGCAACTTGCCTAAGTCACAGCCTGAAGCTGATCTTTAGAAAATCAAACACTCACTTCTTAGGCCTCAGCACAACACAGACAGAAACCACGACCTCTGATGAGAAAGTCATTTATTGGGCATCAATAGACCTCTCTGGAGAAAGATGACCTTAGCCCATATAGGACCTGCTTGTATGACACAGAACAGGTTTTCCCAGCAAAGACTTTTCCCCAGGACGGATGTGGGCAGCATCATAGGACTAATTGGGGAACACAATTCTCTGAAGGGCACAGTGCCTGGGGCAGTGAGCAGGGGGCTCTGAGGCTCCAGCCCCCATGGGCCTCCGGTGGAAGTGACCGGGTAGGGGCCCAGGCTGCCTGGCTGGGGAGGCAGGATTGCTTGCCCTGTCTCTGCTCAGGCTTCGATTCCTCACATGGCTGAGGCACTAGGGCCTGGCCTGCGGACCACTGGCCATGTTGCTCGGCATTGTCTTCTGCTGTG